>JAODLI010012853.1:0-24889 GCA_027575585.1 Percopsis omiscomaycus | reverse complement strand
TACCTGCTCCATGTAATAGCACCATGTAATTGTAAGTCGCTTTGGATAAAAGCGTCTGCTAAATGATCTAATTGTAAAGTAGAGCAAAGTAGTTTTGTTTCATTTGCATCACCAATGTTTCCCCCCTGAGAGCTCAAAAGATGTTTTCATCTTCCATTGTAAGATATTACTTACAAAACATTTTGTACCTGTGTTTCCACCCGTTACAGTAGAAAAACAGTTGCTTTGTGAGGACAAGTCACTAGTTGACACAAGGCCACAGCACTATTCACTGTTATAAAACATTAAACACATAACTGAAGCTTCACTCGTTCCTGGTGCAGGTGTGTGTGTGTTTGTTTCTGTGTGCAGGCAGCGTGTGAATGCCACGCTATCACGGTTCAGTCATGCAGGTAAAGTCATCATCACTGGCAATCTGTTAAGGCCTCTAGGGACACGCACATACATACACACACAAAGAGAGAGAGGAAGAGTGAAACCAAGAACGAAAGAAGGGAGCATGCAAAAAAACAGGAAGAAAATTAATTTGTTACAGCATGGACTCCACTTGACTATCCTGACATTTATTATAAGAAAAGCAAGGGGTCGGATTAAAGGAAAACACACCATTTACCTTCCATTTATCCTTCCCTTAAACTGGAATTATATAATTAATCTTGGACTGCATGGCCAGATGTAGCTACTGTAAAATGCCACAATGGACTTATATCTGCACGTAAAATAAAATTGTGCAGATGTAATGTTTTTCCACAATCCGCCAAAAAAATTTATACGGAAACATTTAGATTTTTCCCCAGATAAAGTGGCTATTGCCTAATAGGCTCTGATGATTGTATCAGTCTCCAACTGCCCCAATGATACCCAATGATTAGTTTTGTATTGAAAATGTAATACTGAAAAAGCGATCAAGCTGAATATCCAACTCCTAATATAAAACTAACTTTACCCTAATAGTTTTCCTGTTTAAACTCTTGTAGTGTATTCTTAAAAAATAAACAAATCATTATATTTAGTGCGAAAGGTTGTGGTGCATAAAAATTGTGTCTGAATATTTTATAGGGTTTCTTTGCATCATGTTCAGTGTGAAACTGCCTTTAGGCTCAGAAAACAACCAAGAGGAATGAAATTAGGCCAACAGTGTCTAGAGATCAACACTTTAATCTTAACAGAGTTTAAGCATTTACAAAAAGTCACAAGGATAGTTTTTACAATGTTTTTACTAGGGGTGACCCCGAATAGTCAACTATTCGACAATTTGATGTAAGGAGCCTGATTCGACTGCCAATCTCACTGTCAAACCATTGCAAAATGTGATTATGAAACAAGGATCATTCCATTTCGGGTATATGGGGCGCTTGGTTTCTCCCAATAAATCATGGTATATAGCTTATTTTGATATAAATATCAGCCTATTAATGTTAATACAAATTTGTATTTGTTTTATTCATTTCAAGGTCGATTGCCCAGCCATTAAATGGGTTGAACCAACATAATGAACCATTGATGTCACATGACAATAGCGGAACAAGCCATTGTTTACATTGTATTTTATATATTAGAAGCCGGTAAAAGTTTTGATAAAGGCCACAAAATCTACAGAATTAAGAACACATGGGAAAGTATTGCTGCAAACCTCAGATATGAATATAGTAAGTTAACATTTAACCATTTTATTAATGTTGATGAGATTGCGTTAGCATTACAAGGCAATATACTAACCCCCATAGTGATCTCCATTTGAACTGGGTAAGTGTCATCCTGAAATACTGCCTAAAGTTGCCTGAAATTGAAATGTCGAGTCGTGACAAGACTCCGCCTTGTGTAACCAAAGTAGCCTCAGGTAAGCCAGTGATTTTTTTATTCTAACCCGCCGTGGCATGTTACTGTATTATTGTGGTGTCTGTAAAGAAGTTGTAACATATTTGTTTGTACCTACTAGGGTTATGCAGTGTTGGATTTGTTATTAATTACGATGCAAAAAGATTTGTGCGCATGTGTGTGTGTAGAAAAGGGAGCCAGCTGGCATGTGTGTGCAAGTGTGTATTAGAGAGATACGGAGAGAGAGAAAGAGAGATATGTATTGTTCTAAATTTCTAATATTCTTACTGATAGTTTTAAGTTTTGAAGAGCCTATGAATACTGACTCGACTGTGTATGTGTGTGTGTTTCCTACCTCTTGAGGTTGAGCAGGCCCCAGGGTATACCTGTGGGAGTTTTAAAGGCCGGGAGAAGTTTCTCTCCCAACTCTACGGCTTTCCTACGAAACACCTGAGAGAAGGGCAGAGAGAGAGAGAGATGGATTAATTTGTTATATTTATAGTTATGATACTGACAAAGTCAGTCAGCCAGTAAGATATCTTTTCTAACCGAAGAAAGACGTTTTACCTTCTGAGACCATCCTGATCTAGCAATCTCTACATTCAGTTTTGCTGTGATTATTACATTAAAATCCAAACAAAAGCAAACTAGAAGTATCTTGACTAGTGGTCTCAGACTTTTGGACCCCACTGTATATTTCTATTAATTTCAACGTATGAGTGTGTTTGTTTATGTGTGTTAGTGTGTTTTTCTGTCTGTGAGGGTGCGTTATCGCTTGTGTGTGTGCGTGCCCTGTGGCCTATTTAGTGCAGCGTCCTGTGGCCCCCTGATAAGTGACCAATCAGATAAGGGGAGAAGCAGTTTTGGAGAAAAACTGTCACTCTTTTCCTTCCCTCCCCTTCTCTCTCTCTCTCTGGTGTGTGTGCTTGTGTGTAGGCCTACACCCTTACATTTTCTCCTCATCCATTTAAACCAAACACACACACACGTAGCACAATAGCATATGCTAGCTGGAATTTCCCTGAGGCACTGTCCCACAGAATTATACCAAGAGATGTGCGTGTGGGTTTATGTGTGCCAGGGTTGTGCACCATTCAGAATTGAATTGTTTCATTGAATTGAGAATTCCTCTTGAATAACATGTAATTATATTTTTGTTCTGTTAAACACAGTGGTAGTTCTATAAGCTTTGAGACAGTTAGGACAAATGTATATTTGTTAGTGTCTGGGTTTCTGTGGGCATAATCAAGTTTATAAATCCCTTAGAACAATGCATTAGTGGTGGAAATAGCGAATCAATTTGCAAATTTTTATGTTTTTTTAAGTCACTGACTATATAGTTCTTTCACGCATAAGTAATCGAGGCACTATTCATACAGCACATTCAATTCAGACCTCAATATTGTCTTTACCAACATTTCAATCACCATAAATCTCAATGATGTGTATTTATATCAATATATCAATAAAAAAACATGGTCTACATCCATCATTGTTACCTCATATTTATATTCAAGGTTGTTTGTTGGTTGTTGTTGGATATGGTGGTGAATTATTGAAAGTGTTGGTATTGCTTTGAAAATTGGTGGTATCTCGATTCTGTCTACTTGCGATTTTACCCAATCTATCCCACCATTAGAGGGTGATACAGAGAGTTACTGCCTAGGTAGTCAGTGGTCAGCAGGCTACCAGTCAGTACTATGGTTCAGTAAGGTTGGCCGTTTTATCTCCGAGCTCTCACCTGGAGTTCTGCCATCAGCTCTCAATTTGTAGGCTGATAAGCGTCTCACCAAAATTCTCTTTAACAATAACACCACTATGCGTGCGGCCTGTTACTACTTGTCCTGCCTCCTGTAAATTGCCAGACTAGATCAGACAGACACCCTATGGCAGACTAGATCAACAAGTGAGGATGTTTTTTTTCCCAATTGTACTTATTATTGAAATTATTCAGAAATAATTTGCCCTTGCCACTTTAGTGCTCAAAGCAATGAAGCATAGGGACGAAACACGTAGGTTGATGATTCAGTTCACTCTGAAAATCTGTTCAAAAATATTCAATTGTTCACTTACTGCACACCACTACAATACATACAATTTGTTATTTCTGATCATACAAAGAACAACAGGAAAGCTTCTAAAGAATCAATTCAATTACCAAGAGTGATTGTCTGAGTGCAAGGTCAAAATAAAAATAGATTTTTACGTATTCTACAAGTACTAAACGGAAATTATTTATTGTTATAGTGGGATTTCGTTAGATTGCAATTAACTGAATTTCACGTCGAAATACCGACTCATTAATTGAATAGTGGCCAATTCTAAAATGAGTTTGCACAACCACGGTGTGCGTGTGTGTCTGTGTGAGCTCTTTTCTCTGTTCTTTATTATTAATTTTTATTTTCCTGTCCTTGTCACTGCCCCTATATTTCAAGTGCCTAATTAGGTTAGTTGTATTAAACAAAGCTTGGTTGCCACCTTCTCTTGAAAGGCTAGCATTGCAAACATTGCAGGTAGCTGTTGGGCTGCTTTGAGTATCCAATTGAACGAATTTCCACACGGCTGATGGTTTGTAGTTTAAAGCCATGCAGAACTTTACAATCTGAACAACCAGTGTAAATTGGACAAAAACAAAAATAGATAGGGTTCTGGATCGGCCATGGTTGCTGATACTGATCAGTTAAAAAATGTCTTGATTGGCCCGATTCCGATCTTTGATATCGGATCGGGACATCTCTAATACTGTATAAACGCTATATGATGACGGAATCTCCAACCAGCATCCAGGCATTAGAAGTATGTTTTTGAGATACAATGTAACCCAAAGAAGTTTGAAATTAGGGTTTCAACTGCTGCTGCAACCAGCAACCTTTTCTGAAGTAAAGACCTAATTTCCCAAGGAGAATTGATCTAATACCATGTAGCATAAATTACCAAATCAACTTATCATCTCCAAGATGAAGCCAAGGAGGAATCTATCGACAGCTGGTCTTGCATAATGCATCCTTGAGTACTTCCCTTTGGACTGTTCATTTATGAAGCTGAACGATCGCATGTGTTGTTGCTGAGGCAATAGACTTCCTCTTACAACACTTTCCTCCATCTGTTTATAAGACATTGTCATTCCAGTGTGGAGATTTATGTTGGGTTTTAAGGGGGCTTATTAGATCTGCTTAAACCAAAATACTGGCACAACCTCACCAGTCAAAAGTGGCAACACCTCACCAGTGTGTATGAGTGTTGTGGCTTCTTTGTATAAGGGATGCAGGTTTCCTGCACATAGACTTTATTTGGGCGGACCGCCCAGATATATTAACGGCCGCCAAAGTATATTTAGCGACCCATTTTATTATTATTTATTTATTAAAAATATTATTTAATATTATAATTTTTTTTTTATCCGTCTGAGAGAAAGACGCTATCTGTGATGGATTAACTATTGGACAATCTTCCCTCGCTCTACTCCTTGTTCTGCTATCACGAGAAGGGTCTACTGACAATCGACAAACAGAGAGAAGACATATGGTATTACATTGTTGCACATGACATGCGAAGAGGATGAGGCGCTTTGAATCCACTCCCATGTTAATCAATGAGTGTTTGCACACTGCATGGAACTGATGCATTATTTCCCGCCTAGTCTATTTTTTCAGCTCCGCCTTGCAATTTTTAAGCGACAGACAGGGCAATGAATATATATTGTAGAAGCAGAAATACTACTACAAATAATCATTTAAAAGTAATATATGTGCTTGGTTTTTAGCCCTGCCCCCTTGCCCTACCATCTGATCGTCAAACGGTGTATTCATATAACTATAACTAATATATTCATGATTCACCATAACTGTCCTAAAACATGCATAATATTATATTAATACTGCATCAAAGCAATGCAACGCAAGTCATTATCAAATTACATAGAGAATGGCAGTTAGAAAGACACAGACTAACTTTTGCTAAGGTTAGACTACTAATGTTTCATGTATTTACTCAGCAGATATGAGTATTCCAAATTTTTTAAGAGAATACAGCGTGAGGATGAGGATAAGAGACGCACAGCACCAGTGTGGTAAAGGTAGGTGCAGGTGAACAAGCACAAGCACAGTTCCAAGCACCCCATTCACAGAGAAACATAGTATGATTTGTTTGTCCCCCCAAACCACCGGCCCTTCACGCCGGCTACTGGGATGTGTCGTAACAAGGTGGCCACTATCTGTGATTAATGCCTTTAATAACACCAGACACACCAGGGGTGGAACATAAACATGCCCAGGGACACACAGGGGGAGGAATTAAGCACACCCTGTGTCCTAGCTCATCAAGCAAACTGTCAAAGAGCTTTATTAAGCAGGCAAATTATGTAGACATGGAGAAAGCACATAGACAAACATGTGCACACACACACACACACACACACAGTAAGTACGCAAACAAATGTATACAAATGAAGCATGCAAATAATTAGGAACACATGCATATGCACACACAAACCTACACAGTAAACATTCAAACAAAAAACAATGTGTATGCTGTAAGCATACAAACGAACACACACTCGAACACATACATGGCCGTGCATGACCCCAAGGAAGCTGTGGCTGATGCTTTTAGTAAATATTGACGTGGATAATTACATTTCTCACCTGGCTGCCTGGAAATAAATACCTATCAAGAAAATGAACTGATCAACTACTGTGTTTGTGTGTATGTGAGTGGGTGTGTGTCACTCAAACACTCAACTGTATATATACAATTTACTACTTTTAACTTCATATAGACTATCTAGCCATCAGAAAATCGATCTAAGGTGTGGATAACACTTATTTGCTAATTTCAGGACGGCGTAAGGGGGCACAATTGTGGCATCAATAGGAGTGGTAGGGGCTTTCTTCAATTACAGCCAATCAAATGAGCTTCTCTCATTCCAGACCAGTAGAAAAGCTTCTCCCAGGAGGAAACTGATGTCCTTGTTCGGGATGTGCATTCGCCAGGTGTGCAAATATTGCACCTCTAATAAACCACCGTAATACATTTAAAAAGTCAGTCATTCGTTTAATTATTCACGAAATAGAGCACATAACATACACAAAAGTGGCGTGTGTGATTTTGAATAGGTATGTGCTAATGCACATTTGCCTAAACCCCGGAAAACTACCACACAACGCATGTGTCAGCACTAAGATGTGGTCTGACTACTAGGCGGAGACGCTAGCGCAATATTTGGTTTTATTTGACACCAAACTAGCACTGCACCACCTGATTCTGACACACGCTCTACACACCCCATTTCGGCACAAGCGAAATGGGGTGCACAGGGAAATTAGCAAATGCACCCAGGCGAGAGAAAAACAACCTTGCGCCCAATGAAATGATCATTATGTCTGCATTAGCGCTACCGCCAGTCTTGCACTGTCAGTAAACTAGAACCCTTGTAGTGATGGTTTCTACCGTATTGCCGTAATTTCCCGACAATTAACCACACCGTAATTTTTGTGCAATTTAAAAAGAAACAAACCCCTGCATTAACTGCACCTGTGTATTAACCACAGTTCATTTATCGTGTCACGTAAAACTAAATGCCACCTGGTTTTAGTGGCATTTAGCACTACCCATTATCTAGTTGTTGCATAAAGTAAATAATAGTCACATCCAACCATGTCTCCCTGAGGGCTGTAGCACTCGCTGCATCTGCACAGCCAGCTAGCTATCTAAAGCCCTGTTAAAATAATGAATAGTTTTCTATAGTGTTATAAGCATAGAAAAAAATATATAAAAAATATCTTAATTACATCAATATTGTACTCTTAAAATAGTTTTTGCCAATAGAAAAAGTGTTTATACAAGATCGCTGTGGAGATGTGGGCGTGGTTGGGCTCTGTCCGCAGTGGAGAGGAGTGTCAGGAGGTGTGGTTTGCGGGACTCGGAAATGGGGAACAGCTGTGGGCAATAACATTGATACCTGTTTCCCCAGTAAAAGGAGACCGGGAGCATACAGAGAGACGCTACACGCTGGCTTATACGTGCTTCAGCACTTGATGATACAAGTAAAAGGAAGTGCTGAACGTAGAATTAACAATAAATAATTTAGATATACAGAAATATTAGTGCTAGACTAGCCATGGTTGATGCCTACGGATGGAGAAAATAATGACTGAACAGGAAATACAAATTTCATATTTCTACTGCTAGAATGGAGTTATTGATGTTTTTGCAAAACCTCTCCTGCAGAAGGTGTCGAAGAGAGATTTTTGAATATAACTAGGACCCTCTCACAGACGCACACATATTCCTTGCTACAGAATGGTCACCCACAAGCTTTCATGGACCATGGACTCTGTTTAGAGAATTCAATCTCTAATAAACTCACAGGTAATACAAATATGTACACACATATTTGTATTACCTGTGAGTTTATTAGAGATTGGCAGGGTTGGGCAATGACACACTGCCAAAACAGATATTTGAATTTGTACAGGTACAAATCACTTTTTTCCTTGCAAATATTGAAGTACACTTAATTTAATCTGTTTTTACCTTTTTTTTCCGCTTGCAAATATTTATGGCATGGTTTTACCTTCATAGTTAAAATAATCAAGAGTTTTTCCAAACTGTCTTCATATTGAAACAAAGCAATATTGTGTTGTTACCAGGTTATTGAAGCCTGGATATTGTGTTGCTACTTTTATGGTTTACGTGAAGTTGTGTTTTGCTTATACACCTATAAAATCTTTTTTTGTTGACCTTATAGAATCCACACTGAATTGTGTAATAAACTCACTTTATATGAAGAAGAAGGTTCTCACTGTTTGGATGTGACAGAACACGATCTAGGATTCATATGTCTTCAGATTATTGACTGAAGTTTAATTATACTTGTGAAATATTAATTATTAATAAATCATAATCGTCTCCCCAAACGATCAACAGGGGTGGCGTCCCAAATGTAAAGTCAAAGGACTTAAAATTCATATAATAAAAATTGACGTTGTATCTGGTCACTTTCTATTGTTACATGTATGATGATAGGTCAAAATGTTCACATGCAGTGAACCACTATTTATTTAAATGGCGTTTAAATAATTTTTCTTATTCATCACTTTTCAATGTTGTTGATATCGCGATGACGATGAAAATTTGATTTATCGGTCAGCACTGTGAAGTCACTCTTATTGCTAATACAGATACATACTGTATATAGATCGACTTCCAATCCCCAACCCCCTCTGCTTGTGGAACAGAGGCTATTATGTTTGCCCTCTGCAAAGTCATTTCATTCACAAAACAAGGACACAGGTTCACTTTGTGTGTGTGTTTGTGTTTGTGTGTGTAAAAAGAGAGTGAGAGAAGGAAGGATAGAAGGAACACTGGCTGAGAGCTCTCCACAGAATGAGTGCAACTGGTATTGTTTTGTTTGTGAAATTCGGTGTGTGCATGCGTGTGTCTCCCCAATCCAGTGCTGAGCTCTTGTCCTAATCAGAGAAAGCTGTCCGTGTGTGTGGAGTCCAACAGGGAAAGAGAGAGAGGGGGGCTCACGGGACCGCCTGGCCCAGATTAGTGCTCCCGTCTGGGCGAAGGATGTTAGCCCCCCTCCTCCCCTCCATGATCCACTCTGTCTCCCTCTCTCTCAGATATTAACATTAATACATTTCCATTGTCTCTTATCAATAAGATAGATGGGTGATTCACAACTTTGTTCGATTCCTTCCTTAATTTGTTCCTTCCTTTCTTTTCATTCTTCATTTTGCGTCCTCCTCTTTTTATTCCTATATTTTTATTGTCCTCCCTTTCCCCTCATTTCCTTCTGTCCCTTCCAACCTCTCTTTGGGGCAGATGTATGTACTTTAGAAAGCACAGCGTAAACAGCGGCCATTCGGCAGAAAGCGCACGATATGCCATGTCATTACGTTCATGTGCCAAACCTGCGGCTCATCGCGTAATCAGCACATTTCACCTCCCTCTCACAGTTGCGACGCCCTGTTCGCTGAGGATGTTCGATACAATCTGTGATTTCTTCCAGTGACTGTATTATTTCATGACTGCTTAACACTTGATGACTTCTTCACTCACTCAATCGAAAATTCTTGTGGCAAAAATCCTTTCAGCACGTCTCCTTGGCCTGTGTCAATAGGCGTAGGTATGGGTAGGGACGGTAGTGACATGTTCCTACAAATAATTTCTAGAAGTGAAATGCAATTTCTTTATATATAAAAAATCCAAAGCAAAGGGGGCAGGATAGTCTAGTGGTCTGCGTGTTGTACTCCCAGCTGGAAGGTTGTGGGTTCAAGCCCCAGAGTTGGCCTACCTGTAAGCATCCATGAGCAAGATGCCTAACCCCTATCTGCTCCATGTAATAGCACCATGTAACTGTAAGTCGCTTTGGATAAAAGCATCTGCTAAATGACATAATTGTAATTGTAAATTCTCTCAAAGTATACATTTTCTGTTGTGATGAAGGGGGCCGCTGATGAAAGGCGATGAATGTCATGTCAGTTTAAGCAAATCAAATTTAAAATGACATTAGTGTCATTATAATCATGAACAATGTTGTGGAACTCATCTTGCTAATTAATTAAGTTAAATGCATCAACCTGGTACACTTTGAGAGCAAAATTAAGAGGCTAACAAAAATTGAACTTTTTTAGGCAGAACTCCAAGCACTATGTCTGGCGAACACCAGGCACTGCTCATCACCTGGCTAATTTCCATCCCTTCGGTGAAGCGTGGTGGAAGCATCATGCTATGGAAGTGGTTCTTAGCTGCGGGGACAGGGAGGCTGGTCAGAATTGAGGGAAGGATGAAGAAAACATGCTCTAGAGTGCACTCGACCTTAGACTGGGGCAACGATTCAGTGCGACAATGACCCGAAGCATACAGCCAATACAATGCTGGTGTGGCTTCTTCGGGACAAGTCTCTGACTGACCTTGAGTGGCCCAGCCAAAGCCCAGACTTAAACCCCATAGAAATGTCTGAATCTGTGGAGAGACCTGAAGATGGCAGTTCACAGAGGCTTCCCATCCAATCTGACTGAGCTTGAGAGGATCTGCCAGGAAGAATGGCATAAACTGCCCAAATCCAGGTGTGCAAAGCTTGTAGAGATGTACACAAGAAGACCCGCAGCAGTAAGTGCTGCCAAAGAGGCAGAACTCTACAAAGTACTGAATGAAGGGTCTGACATTTCAGTTTTTAGATTTTTAATACATTTGCAAAGATGTCTGGAAACATGTTTTCACTTTGTCCTTGGGTAAAGATTAATGGGCAAAAAAGGCAATTTATATATTTAAAATTAAATCTACAACACAAAAAGTGAAGAGGTCTAACTACTTTCTGAAGCCACTGTATGCAGTTAGCTCCATCCAACTTCAATGAGAAGAAGTCTAATCAGTCAAAATAACTCCAAACACCCGCATGGGTGGACAGGGCATTGTTATAACGTCTCCTTAAAGAACAAATTAGTTATCTGGTTCAACAGCTTGCACCTGGGAGAAATCAACATACAGTATGCGCAAGCATGCGTGTGTCTGTGTGTCAGGCTTTCCTGCAGCAAGTTATTTCAACTTGAGAGAGAAAAATAGAATCGGAGAGAGGCATAAAACAGAGAAAGGGAGGGAGAGAGCAGAGAGGGACAAGGACAAGCATTCAGCAGGCCTCTTAAGCACTGAAAGCTGCCACCTCCTCAACGCTCTGTGTGTGTGTTTGTGTGTGCCTCTCCTCTCTTCTCTCCAAAGTGGAGAGGAGAGAAGAGAAGATGAAGGAAGGTGAGGAAAGAGGCGAGAAGAAGACAAGATGAGAGCAAGAATAAGGGCAGGACGAGAATATAATGAAATCTAGAGAAATAAATAAATGAAAAGTTCAGAAACACACTGATAAAGAGAGGAAAAGAGAGAGAAAGACCTACAAGATAAAGAGAGAGAAAAAGAGAGCAGGGTGCCATAACAAGGACACACCTGTCAGCAGCGATAACACACAGACTCATTTAGAGTATATTGTTAGTGCATTGCAGAGGAATGGGGAAACGCCTGCCACAAGTAATCACACACACGCACACATACAGCATGTTGAGGGGGGGCAGGATAGTCTAGTGGTCTAGGCGTTGGACTTCCAGCCGGAAGGTCATGTCCAGTGGTCTAGGCGTTGGACTCCCAGCCGGAAGGTCATGGGTTTGATCCCCAGAGGTGGCCTACTTGTAAGCATCCTTGAGCAAGATACCTAACCCCTACCTGCTCGCCTCTCTTCTCTGCAATTCCTGGCCTTTAAGGAGCTCTAGCATAATGAATTCCAGTCAAATATATCCACAGGGTGTTTCTCAGTGAAAAGGCACAGGCAGAGATGGATAGAAAAGAGAGAAAAAGAATTATAAGATGACTAATGTAGAGCTATTGTAGACTGACACACATAGCCTGACAAAGTGTGTGTAGGCCTATGTGTTGCTGAGTTTGGACAGGTCTTCATGCCCTTGAAGGTATATTTAGAGCAACACCATTTCGGGGCCAGCCTTATGAAAACCGTGTCACACACTGATTTTATGAGCTAAATCAATTATCACTTGTCAATTTTCTAGGTCACTTGACAGACCAAGTGCCCTGACTGAATAATGAAAGAAGTTTATTAAGTTCAGACAGATAAGAAATACTGTAGGTGCCACTGCTACAAAAATATAAATATACTGTATAATAAAATATATATAAAACATAATTCTGTATATAAATAGTTTAATCCTTAAAGCTGCATAAGATAACTTATTTATGGTTGAATATTAACTTTCAATTTCTAGACTTAAGTTGGTCTTCACAAGCACAGGTAAACCAACAGCTAGTTTTCTGCAATTTGCCAGTAGGTTAAAATATATATTAGATGAGATTGCTTTCAGAGAATTGGAATGTGCCGGTCCCCCCATATTTACTGATAAGGAGAGCCACAGCCGCTAATATATGCATAGAACCTCCCTTATCCAAGAAACCTTTAAAAAGCAACCATGACCTGACACAGGTAGTCTGCAATCTCTTTGTTTCCCACCTTATTCCTAACCAAGATGCCTTGACGGTCTGCGTTGTGAAACTTGCACTGCCCACGTGTCCGTCTACCATGCGTGTCTGTCGCCTCATTAGAATTAAGTCAACTGTCTAATGTCTAGTTTTTTAATGTGCGTCTTGTTATGTTTGATTCTCGTCGTCTCCTAGACCAGTTTAGGTTAGAAGTTCTATTACTTTTAGTTCATGTTTAACTAAGTGGATCAGGTCCCTCTATTAGCACTAAATGCATAGTCTTTCATCCGGCTGATCGATCCTGTGTCTCAGAGATAGGAAAGACCCAAATAACCTCAGCAAAACTGCTGACTACATGACCGAACGATTGCTCGAACTGTAAGCCAAGTCAGCGAAAGCCTGACTCGCTGTGAGCACAAGTCTGTTGGGAGACAAGCCGGCAACAAGCCGTCGCCATAATGACGGGCACACACCCAGAAGGCAGCGTGTACCCGCCACTGATGCCGCCGTAAATCTCTGTAACCCACAGGCGCAGTTGAACAAGCCTCCTGATGACATCACTGCCTTCTGAGTCCACGGTGATTGGTCTTCTCTCGCCCGGATGACACAGCCAATTTGTAAGCATTTCAACATTCTGACACATGGTATGGCTGGTGCAAGCTCCAGCCAGACCATCTTATAGTTTCTAAGATCCTGTCATCATATCTTTTCCTTTAACTATTACCCATTACTATAGATAGGTTAGTTGGTTCAATAGATTACTCAGATAGTAAAACCAGTCCTGGCTATAACCATATCAAAGGCTGTGTTACTGTCTGATATTAATCAATTTGAGATGGGTGGTTTATTGAAACCAAACATTATCTCATATTGACGTGTTACAATGTTGCCTTGTGTTATCCACCCATATATTATTAAATGTAGATTTTGTGTGTGTTTGTCTGTGTCTAATAAAATTATCATTGTATTAAATATTATTCTCTCTGTTGTACATCCCAGACCAATCGTCCCTCCTCTGGTGAGACTCACCTTTCAGATTAAATTAGACTGATTAAGAATTTTGACTGATAAATTATATGCTATTAAAATATAGTGTATTATCCTACATTTATGTTCAACTAAGATGTAAGACCTTCATTCTTAGTGCCTTAAAACAAGGGGGTGCCTCGAGGTTATGAATGATGAAAATTCATAAAATATTAAATATAAATTTTTCAGACTCATAAGCAAAAGGTGTGGACCCCAAATCGCTACATGAGATAATGTCAAGCTCCCGGTTGTCTTCCTGGGTGTTTTACAGAGTGGATAGAGGGCAGAGTACTAGAGTGCTCCAAACCTCAACTCTTTTTGTAACACTCAAAACAAAGGATTTGTCTCCGAGCCGACTTGACACAGAGAGAGAGGGGGGAAAAGCACTTTAGAAGATGAGGGAAAAGGCATTGGATTTAGCCTCCACACACACACACACACACACAGAAACAGTAATATTACCTTCTTTTTTTGTTTTAAGTTGCTGACTCAGTCTAACAGCCAGCTTTTTTGACTGTGCTGCGATGGAAATGAAGAAGAAGAAAAAGTAGAAGACGACGCCCAAAAATTGCTACCTCGGTAAGAAAGTTATCGAGTGAGGGAGGATAGGAGCAAGTTCGGATTGGCCAAGGGACAGTGCATGGTGGTTGGAAGAGAGAGAGAGACAGAGAGAGATCCACCAGGCGTAAAACCTGACAGTATGGCACAACAAGGCTCAGCAAAAGACGACAAAGGGGGATTTGTCATAAAACAAAAACAATTATATTTTCTCCCAAAACAATCTTACGATTCAACATCTTGAGTCATTGTAAAGACATTTGCAGACATCCGCATATATCGTCAGACCACCTAGAATCCACCAATACGTTTTTTCACGTCACCTGCTGTGTCAGCAGACATCTTTTTGGTAGATGCTAGTCTTAAAAGTACAGATGTGCATAGAAGTACATATTTTCAGATAATAGAACTGGATTATGATACTTAATTGTATTTGCCTATTCTAATATGTATACATCATTAATATGTTAGTAACAGCCTGCTAACTGTAAGACACGTTGGATAATGAAATTGTTTGTAAATCTGCCATAACAAGCAGGATATGGAATTGAAGCTGAGGTTTTCAGCACATTCCCTTTCATGTACTTTAGCAGCTGGGCTGGGAATTAGCTTAGAGGGTATAGTAAGCCTAATTTAGATGCTAGTGGATCAACTGTTGCTGACTGCTGACAAGAATAAATATTTTAGCAGAAATATGAAATGGGAAAAGCAGTTCAGTAAAACAACAGAGGGGGCGGGACAAGCACAGACAGAAAAAAAATCTGATAAAACATCAAAGGAGAGAGCATGACAATGAGAGAGCAAGAGACAGAGAGTGTGCTATTCAAGTTTCCCAGTGGAGCGTCAGTCAATGTAGTCTGAAAAGGAACGCTGTGCTCCTCTGGAAGCCTTTTCATCTGAAGGAAAATGTCAAATGTTCTCTCAAACAGTTCAAAAGGGCCAAAGAGGGTAAAAAAGCTGTCTATGCCCTCTATCTCCCAGAGGGTATAGCAGACCCAGACTGACTGCTGACACAAGCTCACAATCTCCACAGCTATAGAGCACTGTACCGCTTACTGAGCCAAAACCAAACCTCTCCCATTAAACTCAGCTTGATGTCAAACACCTCAATGTAAATGTCACTGACTAGCCGGTTAATATCAAGCACTGCATGGATGTGTTGTTTAAGTTTAAGTTAATCGTGAGGTTTTGGCCTTCAAGGGCTGTTATTTTTCCTTGACATTGAGTAAGGCTGTCTGACGGTAGCATATTTGCAAAGGCTATTTTCATTTTACATGCGTCGTACATACTTCCCCGGTGGCGACTCAACAAAGCAAGACAGTTTGATGGCAAAGATTAGTGTCTGAAAGGGGGAGTTGAAAGAGATAACTGTTATGTCTGAGGAATAATAAAAAAATGACATGCCACTGAAACTTTGCATTGGGGTTGGTGGGAGGAGAACATAGATTTTGATTTGTAATGAAGTTGATGCGTTCATTCAGACTGTTTAGACACCCGTCTCTGTTGAAGTACAATCGATCGTTAGTAATTACAAAAGTTTGTGATCTTGGAGGTCATCCAAAAGGTCCTGGGTTTGGGCTTACCTGCAATTATCTTTGAGCAAGATGCATATTTCCTAGCCTCGTGATACCATCCTGATCTCGCAAACAGTTTGATTTCGCCGTGAGTATCAGTCTGGAAATCCTCAATTCAAAAGCGGTTGTCGCCCACCAGAAAGAAAGTCAGCCAATCAGCGGTAAGCTAAAGTTTTTTACTAAGATGACGACAACAACGTATGTCCACTGATTGCCATTCCCACCAATACCAGCTAATTACAATGCCTTGAGAAGGTTAAGGCACATTTATGCTCCCTTTACATACAAAAATAAATACGTTTGTTTCAAACAATATAACCATCACTGCCCACCTAATGCGTCCTTTACATGAAGATTTGTTTTACAAAGACGGCAAGTGTCATCAAATTACATTTTGCCTAAAATCTGTCGATGAATACTGCGTGTTGGTTACCGTTTACATTACTACACAGGGCTCCAGATGGCGACTAAAATGGTCTCCAATGCGTCTAACTTTTTAATTTTGCGACCAAGTTTTTTCCGCCAGTGGTGACCGTTACCCACAATTTTTTTTTAAACAAATTAAATAGGAATTACGATATGTCTTGTTGTGTTAGGCTACTGAACTCTCATCTCCTCTTGCGCATGCGTGTACCTGCCTTATCGCGTGCACTCCTGTATCCTTTCCAAATAAAGAAACTCTGCACTCTTGCCCTGCAGTGGGTTGAAGCGTCGGCTGTATAGAGGAATAGAAACAGGTTTAACGTCACGTTTATTGGGTTACAAAGTTAAAATTGTTAACTTAATTAAAGGTGTTTAATTTAGTTTGGAATTTGAATGTATCCGTTATATGTAGGCCAGCTAACTACGTAGTTAACTAATGTTAGCCAGCTGAGAAGAAAACTAAATGTGCAAACGAAAAATATCAGACTTTTTCTCATTCCCTGCCCATCCAAACCCTGCCTCCTCTACATCAGATGTTGAGACCAACACGACCAGTGAAAGTTCTCAAGTGATATTTTGAGTCATCCCAGCCCATTTAAAATCGGTTTGCAATCTTTTACAGATGATGACAGTCTTCTTCTCCCGTCCCTGCGGCTCCCGTCCCGACAATACAGTTTAAATCAGCTTGGCTACATGAGTTTGCCTGATTGCACATATTGTGTATGTAAAGAATACATTATGTAAACTATGGGAGGCAGAGTAAACAAAGGCAGACGGTACAGAGGGGAAAGAAAAGGCAGTGTGAGATAGCCGTTTATCAATGTTATCATCATATCACTATATTTTAGCTCCTGAAAATTTGATTTGGCGCCTAAATATTTTGGGTTAAAGAGCCAATGGCTCCTAGATTTTGTATTAATTTTTTTGCCTGGAGCCCTGCTACACCTGTTTTCATCTGCACTCTAGCTGGCGTTACACATTCTGATTGGTTGAGATTAAGGTATACGGTAATCCAATCATATGAAAGGAATAATGTATTTTTATGATTTTATGACAAATGCTTTTTAAATGAGGGATCAGGATGGTATCACGAGGCAACCTATTTCCTTTCTGCTCCTAAAAACTGTATGTCGCTTTCCATAAAAGCTAAATAACTATATTATAACTAAGCCACCAATTCAACTTTTTGCAAAGCTTTAGGACTAAAGGCTTTAGATGGATAATCCATCCATTTATTCCATTCCATTGCATTGCATTTACAAGCCCTGATCAGCCCAGTAGGACACCTCACCAATAGTGAGAAGACAATGAGACGTGGCTGACAGTACCATCTTTCCACGTGAAAATAATTGTTACTCTAATTTTGTTACTGGATATTTTTTTGGGCAAGGCATTTGTTGGAGCACCCCCAATCCAGAGCCCGACCTACTTCCGTGTTTGTCCAATTTACGTCAGTTGCGCAGATTGTAATGTTCCATGACATGCTACAGTAGGTCTGAGTAGCATAGCTTGAAACGACAAACTATCGAGATGTCAGCCAATTCTTTCAATTGGGAATTCTTTCAATTGGAAACTCAAGGCAGCCCAACAGCTACCTGCAGTAAGCCTGAGGACTACTCAGACGAAGAATGCACCGATGTAGCTTTCACTGGCGAGTGCCTTGAAAGGACAAGATAAATTTAGTTGAGACAGCGATAAGGAGAGGAAAACAATTTCGGTGGTACAGAACATAGGCTTTTGCCTTCTGCCTACAATATGTCCTACCCTCCCGACAATACATTTCAGACACGGCTATACCAGAACTTTATAAAAAGGTTTGCGTCCACATACGAGTTTGTAGCGGAAGCTTTAATAATGTGACAGAAGTGTTGAACATTCCAAAAGCCTTTAATGAAACTTAAAGAAAAAGAGAACGACGATAAACCGGTCAAGCATATCTTGACCGCCTGGACACATTGCTACTCACACTCTAAAACAGGAAGTAGCGTATCTGAGTTTTCACTTCAAGTTAAGATCATTAAATAATATACCAACAGTACATTAACATGTAAATATCTAAATATTCAAGATTATATCCAAATTAATCCAGGGGGGCAGGATAGTCTAGTGGTCTAGGTGTTGGACTCCCAGCCGTAAGGTCGTGGGTTTGAGCCCCAGAGTCAGCCTACCTGTAAGCATCCTTGAGCAAGATGCCTAACCCCTACCTGATCCATGTAATACAACAATGTAATTGTAAGTCGCTTTGGAAAAAAGCGTCTGCTAAATGCTGTAACTGTAACTGTACTGTAACTGTACATTTCTATTAACTAATATATCTTACTATTATCAACTGTAATCACTTATCAATGAATTGTATTATTTATAACTAATTAACTTAAATATTTTTTATTCACACAATACTTTTCTATCCATTAAGAAAGTTAATCTCAGTAAATTACAAAAGATTGAAACAGGATGTAGATATACTAGTATGGTACAGTTAAGTATATACTATACTTAAATATGTAGGCTATGAATAAATCTGATCGGAATCGGCAGCTAAAAATTTAATGTATTTGATCGGGATATCAAAAAATTTGATTGGGAAATCCCTAGTGATTACCGGTTACACGTATTATGAAGCAATACAAGCAATACAGCAATAGATATCTGTGGATTGAACCGACCCCAGTATGTGAAAATTTAATCCTATAATGAATACCATTTCCTTTAAGGAATTCTGTATTAATTCTGTATATATATATATATATATATATATATATATATATATCAGATTTCACAGTCAAACTGACGCCAGTCAACATAAGTCAAATATTTAAGGTAAATAAATAAAAAATTCCTTCCTTAGAATGAAGTGTAGACGAAGGTCATGAATTTATATTTTTTTTAATTTTTTATCTCTCTCTAAATTTGGTTCGCTTAAAAAAAATAAAACACCATAAGCCCTTGCTTGGAATCAAAGAAATTTTTCTTTTCACTTATCTCAATATTTTAAAGTTAAATAACGTCTTAGAACGACTTGAAAAAGAAAAGGCTGTTAGAGGCTGTTGAAAGGCTACGTGTCTGACAGACAGGCAGACAGACAGGTAGGTTACGTAAGCAACAAAGGCTTTTAAAGTGGTGTGTAAAGACCTGTCATCCTCCTGTCGGTCGATAAAACACACTACATTACCATACACTCACACAGGTGTATAGGCACACATGCTGCCACCCTTAAAATCACTAGTCTCGCATCAAAAACACATCAGAAGGCATTTCAGCTGGCAGTCTGGCATAGAGCTAGAAGGCAAGCAAAAGACCCAGCTGCACTATTTTCAAAAACAATATTAAAAGGTATATTTAAAAAAAAACTAGGCCATGCCCTAGTTTGGTGATTACAAGGCTTTCCAAAGGTCATCTTCAGTAGTACAGCTGAGCAGTTTTCAATTGCACGGCAGGTGGTGGCACATCACGTGTAGTCCCACTCCCCACTGCCTCCTCAACTTCTGACTGCACAATCACTCAATCCACTTACAGCCTCTCGGGTTTTTATGTGTTTATAATGATGTGAAAATGATGGCTGCCCTCTGTGGTCTATGAGGGTCTACAGGGTTAACTAATTATCATCGCCGCTGTAATTGTAATTGACATACAGCGGCTCTCGCAGTCCCAAAAACAAAACAAAAAAACTGATGAGAGGGAGAGCAAGATGGAATTTGTCAAACATGAATGGCAGAGCGAGGAGGAAAGAGAGAGTTAGTATTGGCTCAGAGCGCTAGCTAAACAATAGCCTGTTAAAGCCAAATGCTAATCTGTGATACGATAGCATCAGTGTTTGATAATACTTGAAAGTGAGTGCAAGGGAACACAGCCTTAATTGTTCCCTTCCTTCCTCAGCCACTGACGCGTGTGTGTATGTTTGTGTGTGTTACAAGGTGAATATATCGCCTTATCTGCCCAGAAGGAGTAGAGATAAGGTCCAATGAGGGCAGGGGGGGAGGGGGAGCCAATCTCTGTGACAGACATGAACCCTGGAGGCTTGAGAGCGCTTTTGACAATAATCTGTCAATCGTCCCAGTGCACATAAAAAGGTATGATGTACACCTCAAAATCTATTCCAATTCCAATTAGGTCATTTAGCAGACACTTTTATCCAAAGCGACTTACAATTACATGATGCTATTACATAAAGCAGGTAGGGGTTAGGCATCTTGCTCAAGGATGCTTACAGGTAGGGCAACTCTGGGGCTCAAACACATAACCTTCCGGCTGGGAGTCCAACACGCAGACCACTAGACTAACCTATTCCACTGTTGCATTTGAAAATTAGATAAATAGCTAGCCTTGTAATTAAACAACAAACATGCTAAGATTACTAAATTGTATTATTAATTTAACAAACATAACACTACTTCTAGTACTACTTTTATTACTAAGAACAATAACTTCACTAAAAACCTTTGTGATATGCCAGGGGGCTTTTACTGTGAAATGTTACTGTGTATGAACACAAGTCATGGCTGTTCAATACCCCAGCGATGAGGTCGAGAGGAGGCCTGTAAACGTAAAGGTCGTGGGCTTTTGTCCTGCCGTGCATCTATCAGAAAAAGGACAAAAATAATGACGGAATCGCAGCATGATATCTAGGAGCGTCTAATATGTCAATATGGTTTGCTCTCCAGCCCAACGGGGAAGGGGTGAGAAGAAAACAAATGGAAAGGGGGGGGGGGGGGGGGGGTTCTGTGTTCCTTCACACAACACCGATGTCGGGACAGCCCGGCACGACAGCCATTGATTTTTTCCTCACCCCCACAAAGGCTCAAATGTTACACAGTGGGAATGGTTTACAGAGACCCGCTGGCCTGCTGCGCGTGTGTGTGTGTATGACGACCCAGGACAAAGAGAAGTGAGAGGAAAATAAAGTAGAATGCTGTAGCAATTACACAGGCTGTCAGAAGCACCATGGAGGCAAGATGTGAGAAAAGACTTTACTCCTCCTACTCTGTGTGTGTGTGTGTGTGTGTGTGTGTAAGAAATGCTGTAATGTTGTCAAGCGGCGAATTAATAGGTGGCCACGTGTGCACACAAGCCCACACAAACACACACACACACACACACAGAGCTCAGAGCTGATAAAGCCTGCAGTCGTTACTGTGAGCCTGTTAACCAAACCAATTCTCTCGCTGTCACACAGACGACTGTGTACGTGCATGTGTGCGTGTATTGCGCGCGTGCGTGCCTGGCATGTGTGAAATGCCATGTGTGTACAGTGTTGTCTTCTTGTCCTGTGGTCAGTAGATTTCCAATTGCTCTTGACCTACATCTGAAGGCTTTTTAGGAGTGCGTGCCAATGCGTGTGTGTGTGTGTGTGTGTGTGTGTGTGTGCGCGCGCTTGGATAATACTAGATTTACTACAGGCCAGGCCTGCTCCAAGCTCAGTGGACAAATCCCATTACATCAGACTAGATGTCAGCATGGATACTGTCTGGATGCCATGGACACTGGCCCAAATACATAGACAAGGTTTAAGACTGTGTCACGCAAAACAATGTTTGCATCTAGTTTGATTCAACCCAAAACTAGGCACAAATCCTGCCTCAAAGCTGTTTATCACATACATATCTAAATTGAAATAACCAATCACTTATTTGTCTGAGGATACCAGATATCATGCGTCATGTATTTGCCTACAAGAAAAATAATGGACTGTCAAAAAGTGTGGAACTTGTTCATTCCTTTTCATTTTGCATTATAACATATTGTACATAGCCAGCACCTGCTGTCTCCTGTCAGAACTGTAGCTGTAGATTTGCCTGGCTCATTGTATCGGTTAGTGGAACGAGACCTTTTTTCGCAGACCACTTGTTCACCTGTCAAAACGTAAGGAAACATTTAGCTGGTACCAAATTATGAAGTTATGAAAATACCCTTAAAGTGAAATTCAACTTGAGATGGAATATTCAATTTTGTTGTAGTTCATGAACCAACATTTTTTTCCAGTATCTCAAGCATCTCAAAAACTTCTAATGCATGTAGCATGTTGATTTAAGTGTTTCATGGTAATATTTTTTCACAAGATTCGGTATATATTCCAGTTATCTTTGGTCAGTGGTGCTTCGATCAGCGCCATAGAGGCAAATTCACATACAATTCAGAGCCAATAGAGGTTGAGTGATAAAACATTGATTTGGTTAATTAAATACAATCATCAAATTTAATATTTAATCTGGAACATCAGCATGTGGTATACAGTCATTTCAAAATGTACAACATTTTCATGACCTTAGTGTTAAATGTTTTTTATAAGTCTCCATTTGCCGTGCATTGTTGTACTTGCCCTAATCAGCAGAACGCAGGCTGCAGACGCTCCATTGTTGCGCTTAACTCTCATTCATGCACGTGTACAGTCTGACAGCAGAGATACCGCCAGCCCATGCTATGTCACTCTCGACACGCTCATTCTGTCGCCAGGGAAACGTTCCGGTCATTAATCATGTGTCCTGCTCCTTTTTGTGAGTGTCTGAGTGTGAGTACGAGTGTCTATGAATGGATATCTGTGTGTTTGTGGATGTCAGAGACTATCACAGTAATTCCTGTATTTTGCCTTCAGTTTCTATACAGAGTTTCTATACAGCTGTAAATATAGTGTTTAATGAGTTTAATGAGATACATACTACATCTTCTTGAACTATCTTACTGTTGTAAACTAGTAGCAAAAAACTGAAGTATAATATCCCTTTAAGGGGTGATAATTCCATATATTTATCACATATCTGGTGCTGACATAACCTTTGTTTATTGCTAGAGAAAAAAAAATTCTAAATCAAATAAATGAAATCAAGACAGAAATATAAATATTTCAAATTCTACATTGGAAGGCATGTAGAATTTGGTTGAACAGTGGTTCTAAACTGTTCTAACCTCAAAAAAAAGTTACAAAAAGTTAAAAAGTTAATCCCCACTTCCAATTTTTTTTATTTTGCAGCTTCGCTTGAAGCAGTAGCCAATGAGAGAGCAGAAACTAGGTCACATGCTCACAATCTCCCTGGTTGAACACAAGTAGGTAATGAAACAAAACTGGATTAAATGGAAAAAATGATTTTACGTTTATTCCAGCAATAGTCACAACCTCTTTATTTTGGATTTGACCCTGTACAACTACAATTATTGTCGCTAAAAATAAAATAAGTCAAATTTTGTCAGGTTCCCAGTTAAGTTTGTCTAAGTAGCAATGATTAGCCTAAATGGCTTGTTGCTAGGCTAAACTATACAAGTAAGTTGCTTCTTCTTCATCGACACGACCCAAAACTGCTCGATGTGTGTTCGGCTCACTAGCGCCACTTTCAGAACAAGTGAACTGTCAGCTACCGCCACAGATAGAATCCAATTCTGTGGGAAACACTGAACAGCTCACACTGCCGCTACTTGATTAGTAGGGGTTTTAAAAACAAATGCAAGGTGTCCCCCCCACCCCATGTCATTGTTCTTGTCTTTGGGGACAGTATAAAATGTTTCATGTAAATATGCTTAACACAGTTTAAAAGTGTTTTATAATATAAGGTGTGCGTGAAATTCTCAAATGGTGCATGCAAAGTTTTAAAACTAAGCATCAATGCAAAACATAACATTATTAATGTTAAGCAGCAACTAGGCATTGCACCAATCAGTTGGAGAAAATGCGTAATGTACCTTAATGCAGTTATACAAAATAAACATGTTTTCCAGTAAGTTAAATGGTTAGAAAATTGGTTGGGGTTATTATTAAAATAAGGACATGGGTATATCACATAACCTCAACATGAAGGACCATGTAAAACTTCATAGAATTCATCAAATCATATGAGAAATAACGTTAATAATAATAATGAAATAACGTTAATGTTGGGAGTAGTGTGGTAATTCCGGTAAATCGATTGTTTCTCAGATATTGAAAGAGAGCAAGCAAGATACTTTATTTGACTTATTATTGTAGTAATACTACCCTTAATTACCATGACGTCTTTATTGAAGTATTCATCTTTTTTTAATTTAGTGAATATTACATACCAATATTGATTCAATTAAACAAAATGCTTTAGCAACACTTCTCACATACTAATAAAGCTAAGTGGATTGAATTGAGAGAGAGAGCGCTATAGGCTTTTATCACCTTAGGCATAATAAATATGAAGAAGCACCCGCACAATCAAATCTGTGGAAAAATCTTTGGCATTAATACCATCTACTTTCATCTATCGCTTTCTGACCTCTATACTTCCTCCCTTTTATTTGCTCTTCCTTTCCCTCAGAGCAGATTAGAGCAGTCTAAAAAACAGATAACTGACCGATAACTGTCTCTTTAATCCCCTATGTTTGGTAAATAGCCTTTACTTGGCAATATGTATGTATGTGTGTGTGTGTGTGTGGAGGCGTAACGTGCTTTATTTGGCCACGGTCTGGGATAAAATGGCTTAAAGGACCAGTGTGTAATATTTAAGAGGCTCTAGTGACAGAAATGCAATATAAGATCCACAACTATGTTGTCA
>JAODLI010012843.1:0-24892 GCA_027575585.1 Percopsis omiscomaycus | reverse complement strand
GCATCCCCTCTTATGGACGTCGCCATGTTGCGTCGCCATGTTTTCTACAGTAGCCTACAGTAGTTGAATTGACACCCTCGGCTGTCTCAGACGACGACATGTTTTCTTCTACGGCAGACACCGTAGCTGCTTCTTCGTGTTTGCAAAGGTGGGGGTACGCCGTGAGTGACTGGCTGTTTGCAATTCACAACAATCACCACTAGATGTCACTAAAAACTACACACTGGCCCTTTAATCTAAAGTGTCAACAGGTTTTGCATGGTTATGCTGGTGGTGGGAACGCATCCCAGATAATGTGATTTCTTAAGTCTGAAATTGTTGGCTGTGTTATAAGAAACTTAACAGTGAGTATAAAACTAAGATGGCCCACAAATGCCATGGTAGGTGACACTTGTTTGACACTTTTAGAAGGCGCGAGAATATGGTGCACCATTAGCACTCTTTCTCTCCGGATCTCTGGATTAGGGCGTTGCTATATCTTGTAAATCGTTTTTTTGATCTTGTAAAGATTTAAATAGTTTGTCTGATCTTCTCCCTCCCTTTGTAGATATTCTTTTAACCTTTTCACTTCAAAAATACGATGTCCCTCTAGTGAGTTTGTGCTTATTTGGCTTAAAAAGTATCTAAATTACAGTGATCGCTCCCTCGTTGCACCCGACACAACCACTAAGCTTTATGCAAATGAGTGTGTGATGACGTCACCGATATGCAAATAAGCACATGGCGTCATCTGGCTCCTTTTAGCGACTTTTAGAGCTAGTGCTAGCTACTTTCATTGGAAAAGAGTTGGCAACTCTGGGGGACAGGGAGCACTCATTCTCCGTCTCTCTCTCCAAACACTGAAGCCATTTCATGGGAAATGGTGGGTTTGAGTATTTTAGAGGCCTAAAAGAGGATTTGAAGTCGATGTATTAATAAGACATGTACTAAATGTAATTTATTCTCAGGAAATATTAACTTTTTTTTAAAAACATTTAACAAATTTTCTTAGAAATTGTTAATCCTCCTCATCCTCAATGGAGCAAGCTCGCATGGGGCTATTGCAGGGCACGGTGTCGTGGTAGCACCCAGTGTGACGCAGAGCATTGACTACAGAGACCCACTCTGACCCTTCCAGCCACGCAGCGTCTCCATTCAACCATGACAATGAAATGGATTGAGGGAGATTGGGAGAGAGCAAATGGGAAAGGGGGGGACAGAGAGAGGTCTTTTTTTCATTAAGTAATGTGAATGATTTAATAAAGAATCTAATTTGTTTTCACAGTGGAGGACCTTTACTCTCCGTATACCCGCATATCCAAAAGCTTAAGCATTTAAAATATCATTTATTTTCAGTTTTTTAACTCGGGGGGGGCCTAGTCAGAGACAGATACGCGTTGTAGCGCTGTGTTTTGTGTGTGGGTACTATTAAACCGGGTATACACTGTGCGCCGAACATAACCTCGCCCAATCTGTAGCCCTCACACTGTACAACCGAATCACCTGTCCAGACGGTTGAATCCTCTCGACAGGGGTGCTTGCACTCATGTTTCTGATGACTGACGATTTCTGTGTTCACATTGTTGACAAGAAAACAGAGGGCAGCTTTGCTCGTTTGCACTGTTTTGTGAGATGAGACGGATAAAAAGACATCTAAGCATTAAAACAAGAAAAAAAGTTTGGAAGGCGTGGACTGTATGGCTGGTCAATTTTACAAAGAGAGTTGGAGGTAAACTACAATTTCTGTGGCTGCTGCTGCCACAGTTCACCCAGCGTTGTGTAGTGTATTGACCTCTATATTCTGGCTATTAATTTGTTGCTAAATTAAAATTGAACGCTTTTATGAATTATGGATTTTCATAATTAATAAACATCAGGGCACCACCCTGTCTTAAGGCACAGGATCCTTCTTACGGGTTATGGCAACTGAGGTTGATCATAAATGTAAGATAAGTATTATATTTGATAGTATAGAATTTATTTATTTATTTCAGTCAATAATCTGAATCAGTCTAATCAGTCTAACTTTAATCTGAATGGTGAGACTTGACACAGAGGAGTGATTAGTTGTCGGGTACATGAAACAACAGAGAAATAATCCTTTTTTAATAGACAGACACAAACAAACACATACACAAACACATTGAGTATATCTGGATGAGTAACACACAGTAACACATCAAAAAGTCGGCAACCGGACTTTTTTTATTTATTAATACATAATTATTTTTTTTATTCGTGTTTGACAGGCATCAGGGATGTCATGGAACGAACCCAGGACCTTTCAGCTGGGAGTCAACCACTCTGCACTCAGTAGCCCATACTGCACTGCATTAAATAAATATCACATACTGTAATGTAATCTATCTGAGATGTTTTCATGCACCAAGTCAAAAACACATTTTCACAAAAACATTTTTAAATGCTTAATATTAACAGGACATTACTGAGCATGTAAACAAACTCCCTGTGTGTGTATGTGTGTGTGTGTGTGTGTGCGCGCACGCGTGTGTGAGAGAGGCGGTTTCAAAGGGGGAATTCCCGCTTTTTCCGATCTAGATCACTTTGGTTGAGAAATGTAACGTCGCACATGCATTGTGGGTAATGAGATGCAGCCCACTTTCTTTTCCACTGCTCCCTCCAGCTCTTCCTCCTTTTAAGGCTCCCGTTTCCCCTGACTGTCCTCTTCATTTCCTGTTCCACTCTTTAGCTCTCCTCTTACTCTCTCTTTCCCTCTTCTCCAAACTATCCCCTTTCCCTTTCGTTTCCAACTCTCTTTTGTCAGAGCAGTGCTCAGCGCTGCATCTCTGACTTTATCTCCTACACTGTTTCATCCCCCTCTCCCCTCCTCACCCGTCCCCTCCCATTCCCTCCTCTTTGAGTGTTATCTAGGCTGTATGGACACCTACAGGGAACCTCTCTCCACTGTCTTCTAATTAAACCCTGTGAAGTTTAGAGGCAGGGAAGGAAGCCATTAAGCTTTGCAAGGAGGGCATGCGTACCGCCATGGCCCAACTGTGAAATTGAATTACAGTTTTCCCTTGTTGAACAAAAATGGAAAATCATCACAGAGATGTGTGTGTGTGTGTGTGTGTGTGTGTGTGGGTGTGTGTATGCGTAGGGGGGGTGCAGATCAGCCCTCCAGCAATAAGGGCAGTGTGCCCTTTTTTATCTTCATGGATTGCAGGAGAGAGGAGGGGGGAGATGAATGAAGAGAAGGAACAACAGTAAAGGAGAAGTCTGCATGGTTTAACAGAGGAGCAGAGGAGTAACAGAGAACAGACTGCTCTACGACTTGGTGTTTTGTGTTTTTACAAGTCGGAAGGCATTTGTGTTTGCATATTAATGCTGTAGCGTACACATTTACTGTTACTGTTGAAATGGCTTCCTGAGCACCTACTGTAGTTAAGTTGAGTCAGTTTACTAATGTGGAGTAACATGAAGAGGTCAAGTGGTCTTGGCTTGGCTTGCCACAGACACACACACGCAAACACACACACACACACACACACACACACACACACACTCACACACACCCACAGGAGCACGGTGATAACAGTGACCCTTGATTGGAATAGCATTCCCAGTGAGTTGTCTCTTCACAATAGGCAGGTATATTGGGGATGGCAGATGTATTGACAACATTTTAGGATCCCGCGTGTCTAGGGTTCGTGGTGGCTGGGGCTTCGAGCAGAGGGAACAGAGTCCTTATGGGAAAGTCTGGCCACTCGGCAGTCATCTTGGTTACCATCTTGGTAACGCCCATGGGCAGTTACTAGGCCTATACGTAATGCATATCATACACCACCCTTTTCATAAAAATAACTTTCTCTGGACATCCCCTTACATGACCAACAAGATATAAGTAAAGTGAACTGAACTCTTCTTTGCCCTATAGGCTTGGTACATTAATTCATATTGAGAGAAAGATCACACGTGTTCCTAAATATTTTTTAAAACATATTCCAAATGTTTCCATGTTGTTTCTGTGTCCGTAGCAACCTACAAATAATAAGCTTGAAAACTGTTTCTGGAGTGGGACCAAAAAAGTAGAATTCAATAATAATAAAGAATTTAACCAAAACTTTCAACATTTACATTTACAGCATTTAGCAGACGCTTTTATCTAAAGCGACTTACAATTTTTACATTTGTCAATAGCTGAATAGGTCATACACCAGTTATCGTAAGCAAACAACATTCCTTTATCTTCTGTCTAACTTCCTTTTCTTACTTGAATTAAAAAAAAAAAAAACTCCTTCTCTTCTCTTTTCTCTCCTTTCTGCTCTCATTCCTGCTCTGTTAGATCAGCTATTAGAATATTAAGCACTCTGCCAGTATTTAGGCTGCAAGCAATTAATGACTTTTGGGGAATGAATGATATTTTAATAGGAATATATTGAGTAATGTTTACTGAAAGATGCACAAGCCTAGTAACCATGATGACATGATGCTGTCATTATTCTAGGCGAATGTTCTTTGCTTGCAAGAATTGGTGGTTAACCAGTTCAGCTGTTGACAAATGTACTGATTGTAAGTCGCTTTGAATATAAGCGTCTGCTAAATGCTGAAAATGTAAAAAAAATTATGTTAGAATAATGACAGCAGTATGTCACCAAGGCTAACTTAACTATATATTCTCTATATATATAAAGAGAAGGATTTTATTAAATATATAGATAGAAGATGGCCGTGTTATGAGGTAGAGAGGTCAGCGGTCAAGGTAGATTCTGTCTTAAGTCTCTAAATACAAGTCTATAAATAGCTGATAAAACCAGGTAAAATATGTAGGTCTAATGATTTTGAGCTGCTGGCCCCATCATCCATCAACAAAACTTGCATTTGAGCCTATTCAATAGCCTTTTAATGAATCAATATGTAGCTGTGTTTCCTCGTGTAGACAGCACCGCTCTGATAACACAAATAACTCCCTGCGAGGTTATCTTGCGTCGTGGAACAGTTGACAGGCGTTGTATTGCTAGGTCCAGTTCAGCTATACTTTAAGCAACCACTTTATGGTTCAGGGAGGTGTCACTTTGATCTTTGCCCTGACGCACCCTAGCAACCAGGTATTTTCCTCGCAGCCGATACCCATCCACGCCGTACACCTTCCCATCACGGAGACACCTGCGATCTTTGTGTAATTGGCGAATGCAAAAGCAGGGGGCGGGCGGCCGTAGGAAGGGAGGTGTGTGGTGGTGTCAGAGTGCGCATACAGTATGTAGCCAGCGAGGCAGAAGAGAACAGCAAAGCTGTGATGGTTGAAAGTGAGGAAGGCTTTGTGTGAAACCCCACTGACATGTCAGGGGGCTGGAGCTCCTCTCCCTCATAGGAGCAAAACACCGAGATCGCAGCCGGGAGTGACGGGAGGCGAAGACGAGGAGAGAAAGCGCGTGGCGTCCATAGGATGCTATATAAATAAAGATTGATTTTGAGACAGGACCTGACAGGAATCATGCACAGGAGACACTCGGCAAGCACCGTGGGACTCCACCGGGACGCCACGTATCCACCCAAACAGGTTGAGTACGAGCTTCGTATCACTCTCTCATCCCTCTGTGCTCGTGTGTTTACGTGTCTGTGTGTCTGTGTGTGTGTGTGTGTGTGCGCGTGTGTGTGCGCGTGTGTGCGCGCACATGTGGACAGACCAAAGGGAAGGAGACGAGCGTGATTTAATCAGGGATGACGCGATGATTAAAATGGGACATCTTGAAGCAGTGTCTAAATTAGAACTTTCCTACAGCCTGGATTTTAGGGCAGCATAATGAGAGAGTTCTGCTTCTGCCTTCCATTGTCCTCAAACGTTTTAATTTATTTATTTGATCTTCCGGAAGGGGGGAAATATTCATGAGATGTGGTACAGTAAGTAAGGAGACGTAAACAGTTGTTTGACAGCCGGCACAGTTTGGTTATCTTCCCACGCTGAAAGAACAAAAACATCATCACGACTACACTTACTCAGTATTTAGTGTCACATTTGTATACACCATGAGAAGTAAAGTTCTAAAGATACATGGTCAGTTGAAGTATAATTCATGGTAGATAGAAAAACAAGATGTAGATTTATTTGTTATTGGTATTTGTTTTGAAGAGTTTGAGATTGTAAAAGAATGCATGGTTTGAACCTGAACAGCGAGACTGTCCACTGTTCGTTTACCATTATCAATTTATAGTCATGCAACTGCATTTTCAGTTATTTTTGTTGCTAAAAATAGTACCCCTAGCCTCTTGCATCAGTAACCTGTATGCTGTTCACAAGCCCAGAAGCAAATATTTAATTTTGCACGAGAACTTTCATGTTTTTTTAATTATTGACAGAATAGAAACACAACCGAGATCTGTTCAGAGGTAATCCAAAGTACCTAATAGCTTGTTTGTTCTGGGTGATGTATAGTCTGGGATTTTGCCCTCAAAACACAGGGAACTGCAATGACATGTTGTGTTTCAGTCAAACAATCTTCCTTCTTGGCTCCCAGGCTTCCTTTTGCTCCTATGGTATGTTGACACAGACACCAGTATATGCAGTGTACGGCATACACACAGGTAGTACAACAGACAATGCTTACTAGTGCTAGTGCTTACTAGTGCTGCTGTGCTCCAGTACAGTTGTTCTAGATGAGGCTACGCTGGAGCTCAGCTGTCATGTCTTCCACCTGACCTACCATGGGGGGGGGGGGGGGGGCTAGTGTGGACCACCCCCGCCCGCCCCCCGGTTTGGGGTCTCTCTCTGTCTATCTCTGCTCTCCCCATCTGCCTTGAACGTGCACCTTGTCTCCACGCCTGATCCCCCTTCACATCCCATAGCTATCTCCCAGGAGAGGGCAGGAATCATGGGGGGGGGGGCAAGTGGTAATTCATGTGATGAAGAGGAGAGAGATAGATCAATGAACCACAAATATCTGAGGTATGGCCAGTGCCAATACTACCTTTGTAACTAGTAGCCCATATCACGAATAAGACGACATATGTAACAATATATGCCCCCCTCCCCCCTCCCCATTTGACCCCAGACGAGTGTTTCTGTTCTTATACGCGTACCATCATGGGACACTTTTAGACCGTGTGTTCTGTTACAGTGCACGGATGCACCACAGGGGATTATGGGCACGAATTAGCCTGAAACTGCGCAATCAACTGTCAAATACCGCCTCACTTAGGAGCGTTGTGCTGCATACATATGCATGGGTGTGTATTTTGTGTGTGTGTGTGTGTGAGTGTAATTGTGTGTATTTGTATGGTGGGGAGGGGGCTAACTCAAATTAGGATTACTCAGATTACTCTATTTCAACGTAGGCGGGCTAAAAATAGCACCCACACACAATGGATCACACTGCTAGTCCCAAACTGGGACACCAGCAATTTACCTAGTTTTACAATAAATCAACCAATACCGTTGTTTGTACCAGGCTGTAACATTTCTGCTGTAAAGTTGGACATTTTAACATTGGGGTCTATGGGGATTGACTCGCTACTGGAGCCAGTCCCAAGTGGCCATTAGAGGAACTGCAGATTCTGGCACTTACTGACACTTGGGCACTTTTTGCCACTGTCGCTTGCCTGCAAAAGGATGAAGCCTGAGCCTGTCAAGTCGGGTTCATTTTTTTGGTATAGAACACTGGGTCGCGATCGGGGCGAAGTTGTGCACCAAACATTAGTTTTGATGTTTTTAATCTAATTCCATGAATACTATATACAGTACGTCATCGTTCTCATACAGCGCGTGCTGCAGGCAAGGCTGTCGTGTCAGTCTGAATTTTGTATACTGCATACAGTTTGCAATTTTAGTAGGCAAAATTGTAGTACACGAGGTTAGGTTTTGAATGCAGAGAATTGTGAATTTCAAGTGTCGATGCACTGTAGGCCTACACTACACGTCTAAAACACAATACTTGCTATTTTAATGACTGTGAAAAAAACTGTTTTTTTTTACAGTGGAATTCAACACACATTTGAAAATATATATTTAATTTATCACTCATTGTTGTCTCTGAGTCATTTGACATTTTGGTATAAAAATTAACTAATGTCAGATGTTAGGCTCTCTATTCTTTATTTGGTAAGAAATATACATTTACCTTTATGTGAAATGTATTTACAGGAAGCCTAAAATGTGTCTTTTAGGACCGTCATATACCCTCCAAAGATATACTCTCTCCCTCTCTCTGTCTCTCTGACATTAGCCAAACAGAGTCCATTACTGCCGGGTAAATGGGTAAATGTCACAATGGCAGGATGTTGTAAAGCTTTTGAGTGGTCTAATGGGTTTTGTTCAGGTTGAGGTGACACATACTGGGCACTCACGGGCACACACACATGTCAAACACAGACGCCACACACCGCCACAGTCCCAAGCTTCCAGGAAACCATCTTCTTCGTGTGGGGTTGATGTGTTTTGAGCAGGGCCATAACATGTTTGAGGAGCTAACACGACGTGTTTAAGGATTCTAAGCAAAGCAAAAGAATCGTCTGCCTCTTTGTTTACATACAGAATGGTGTTTCTGCAAGCTCTTTTCTGTTTTCTGCCCTCTGTCCTCGCCCTCACTTCCTGTCTATAAGAGTCACCACTACCCTTGAAGTTTGTAATTCTCTCTTGCTATCTCGCGCGATTTTCTTCTTCTTTTTCACATCCATTGTGTGAGCATAGGTTACCCACAGGGTCTTTAGGCTGAAGCATTGTTTAGCTATTTGGTTCATGGAATATGTCGTTCTCAAACTAGGGTCATTTTTAAATACTGAATATTTCATGTTTATGTGTAACTGCCTTCCTAATTTTCTAAGCACACATTTGGGGTTTGTAGCTAGGCTTATGTCATTTCACACTGTTTTGTTAAATAATGTATGGGCAATGTGATGTTTTTCACCACAGTTGGCATAGAACCGGCAGTGCACAGAAACATTCTGGTATGTCGAATGTGACTGCACAGTATAGAGAACCCAATTGCCGTATTGTAACTATCCGAGCGCACAGTCTAAAGCGCATGGCGCAAGTGCATTTAGGGCGTGTCCAAATCCACTTTTGCTAGTTTAACGGTGGAACAAATGGTCGCAGCTCCAGGCGCATGCTTCAAAGGGGTTGTACTTAGTCTCTTATTATTATTCTTGGGTGTGTTTTGGGTGTAACATGCAATTAACCAATCGGTGTCATCTCCCATTCCCCTTAAGAGCCAGGTGCGCTTAAGCCTTATTATGGCTCATTTGCCAAGTAGTAAGAAAGATCTTCTTCTGTGCAAACTGAAAGTGCACTAGCATAACATCTACAGCAACAGCAGGATTCCAGCAGGATAGCATATATTGATGTTCACAATAATCTTTCATATTGTAATCTTTAAACTTTTGCATGTTTGTGTGTTTAACACGCGTGCTGTGTTGTGCACACGCCTATATAGGCACATATTACTTCTTGAAAATGCGCACTTAAAATAACAGTGAAATGCGCCATTGACCTCAGACCAGGTTTTTGTTGGTCGATTGCGCATTCGCTTTCCGCTGCGTCAAGATAGCAATGCGCCAACAGTGCCAGCGACCACACCTCATTTTAAGACCAACGTAAACCTGTGTGCCCACGGCGCACAGGTGATGCGCAAGTTCATTTGCTATTTAAACAACGTGGGTGCTGGACGGGAAAATGGGGGGGGGGGGGAGAATGTTATCTGCATATGGTGACAGGGGAGCAGCCATTACAACTATTACATCTCCACATTGTTAACCATGAGTGTGCACTGGGGTGAACAATCAATACAGTTTTTATGCTTCGGTGAAGATTAAATGTGGCGCTCTTCGCGCACACACACACACACACACACACACACACACACACACACACACACACACACACACACACACAAACAAACCTCTGGTGTAGTGAAGGGGCTGTGTGTGTCTGTAATATGAAGTCATAACATCATTAGCCTGGGTACCAGCATGTTTAGATACTAGCTGCTAGCTGCTAGCTAGAGATGGGGATAGCCACAGTTGCCACAGTGCTGTATGATATTATTGCCATTCTACTACTAGTGACCAGTCCAGCTAACCAACACGACATAACTCATATCTTGGAAACCATTGAGACTCCATTGTTGTTGTTGAACTACTATAGCAATTACTCACAGAGCCAGCCAGGATCTTCCGACTGGCCGACAGCCTCCTAGACCACTAGAGTCTAGACTACTCTATCTCTGTATCATCCCTCTGCTTCCATCGTTCTTTCTTTTTAAAACTTCTCTCTCTCTCTCTCTCTCTCTCTCTCTCTCTCTCTCTCTCTCTCTCTCTCTCTCACTTCCCATAGTCCTCGGGCACCAGTGTGACGGTGGACATCGCGGTGATGGGCGAGGCCCACGGGCTGATCTCAGACCTGCTGGCCGACCCCTTGCTGCCCCCCAACACCTGCAGCTCCCTGAAGGCGGTGAGCCAGCTCCTGAGCACCCAGGTCTGTCTGCAGCCGCTGCATCGCCCCCGCTTCCCCGCGGACACGCACACCTGCTCTGACTCTGAGGAGGGCCCCGACAGAGCAGAGAGGCTGGCTGTTCCCAAGGTAGGCTGCCTCCTATTGCTGTAAAGTCACATTCCGCTGAATAATAGGATTCAGTGATTGTTTACGTGTTTTGTTTTGAAAGGGAACAATGAACATCAAAGACACACACATTCACTCTCTCTCTTTCTCTCTCTCTCTCTCACACACACACACACACGCACTCACTCTCATACAGGTAGCTAACACAATTGCAGATTATCTATTGACTATTAAAGTCAAGAGCTGGCTATTTCACCCTGCATGCATAATCTCCATTTTACCCTCTTTTACCTCCTCTACTGTACCATGCTGGCGTGGCATGGGAAGCTACCTTGGCTTACAATGACGCACAGGTTTCCAGGGGGGCTGTTTAATGTTTTACTGGACCAGCACTTCAGAATGCAGGCTGGCACGCATGCGGGCGGGTCGTAGAGGGAACTAAATAAAGCGTGTGTGCAGGATCAGCCTGCCAGGGGAGCAACTAGCAGCTCTAACAACCGTCACAAGAGCACTTAACCACTCCAGCTAGTTAGTGGACCTCAATGAGAGGCTGCCTGCTTCATTTATCTCGCCAGGGACGTATAGGCTCCTGTGTGGCAGAGAGATTGAGTTGAGCGATTGATTTTGGGATACACTTCAGCATTGGTGACGGCCAGTGGTTGATACAGAAGTCATCGGCGAGTGTCTGGGATTCAGTGTCGCCCTTCTTCTGGTCTCATGGGTACTGTCAAATCTAGGCCAATATGTTATAGGTCCAGTTTTGGGTGTACAGTGGTGTAGTTGTACTTTTGACAACAATATGGCGTGCTTGTGATGTCAGATGCGAGACAGAGACCGTTTATGTCCAATAGAGGCTATTTCCGCACAACACCCCTGAACCAAAAGCCTTTTAGCCATATTTAGGCTGCACCGTTGTCTTTTACAGAGCATAATGCACACATACTGCATTCAGGCTAGGCTAGCACATTAGTACTACATGTCAGAGGTGTCAGGCTCCAAGGATTACTGAATTGTTTCTCTTGCTGTTGGAGATTTTATGAATCAGACCTACAACAGTGTAGCCTTGAGCCTTGGGTGCACATGTGGTTCATGCTGGCTTGTGGCAGCATGAGCCAGTATACGGTTGTCAGTCTAAGTAAACATGCAGATATTAGCATTCTCAATATCCTGAAACAATCCTATTGCGCCCCCTATCTATAAACACCTTGCTGTCACACTACAAGCTCAGTACAGAGCACTCAACGCTGGGTACGGTGTGTATAATTACGATTAGGTCATTTAGCTTTTAACCAAAGCGACTTACAATGAGTACAGTTACGTATTAAGTATTACACAGAGCAGGAAGGGGATAGACATCTTGCTCAAGGGTGCTTAAGGTAGGCCAGCTCAGGGGCTCGAATCCTCGACCTTGCGGCTGGGAGTTGAACACCCAGACCAATAGACGATACTGCCTGTCCAATAAACACATTTTAGAAGCACTCACGCACGCTCATGCACATACCCAGTGTGGCTCTTGGGCTACATGGGCTAAACCTGTCGACTGCCAAAACTACACACTACCAAAATGTTGATGTTTCTGATTTGAAGAGGCACGGAGTAACACCAGCGTGTGTGTCGCAGCGCCTCAGAAGGAGCTTGCCCCCGGGGTTGTTGAGGAGGATTTCATCAACATGGACCACGACCACCTCGGCCACGGGACTGCCCACCATCGAACCGGCCCCCGTACGCAGGGACCGCTCGGCCAGCATCAAACACACAGCCGACAGGTGACACAGAGTCCCATCTGTCAGTCAGTCAGTTTGTCAATCCCCCTCAGATGACCGACAAGGCTAGCAAAGGCTAGCAAAGTAAAACAGGCTGTTGTTTATCAAGCCTTACGGAGCCTCATAAAGGCTTCATTAGGGCTTCGCTAAACTATCGATAATCCGGACTACATACTGTATATGTGTTAAAAGCACAAGTGACTCCATCTTATGAGGCCTGCGTTAAATAGAGGGTTACCAAATGTGACATACCTCCGATGTCAAATGTCGAATCACATCAATGAACCCTCTATTAGACATTACGTAGAGTTTACGTAGAGTTATTGATGCTTTATAACACATGGATCTCTAGTGCTTATAAAGGCTACAGGGGAAGGCTTGATAAATCCTTTATACGCAAAACACTTAATTGTGTGTTTCTAATGTAGCGAGCCGTGGAACAACTCAGGGATGTTGACCATCTCCAAGAGTCGCTCCATGTCCTGCACTGCCTCTGTCGTTACCAACCACCTCTACAGCAAACCAAGACCAGGTCTGCGTGTGCGCGTGTGTGTGTGTGCGCGCGCCTGTCGATTAGTATTCATTATAAACCCTCCTAACATAGACGTTAAGGTGAAGCATGTGTTGGTATATTGTAATTGTATATTCTGTGGCGTCGTTCCAGGTGTCCTCACATCCAACGGGTCTCCCCTGGGCTCTCCCTGTCCGTCCCCTCCCACGCAAGGCTCGCCGGTGTCCAGCCCCACCGCCAAAACGTTCTCCGTGGAGCTGCCTGAACCGCCAGCCGGGTCCCTGCCAGAGCGGTCCCCTGGCTCCGGTGCTGCTAGGAGCCACCACAGGGCATTGACTCACAGCCAGAGTGCCCCAAGCTCAACCACGCCCCACTGGAGGCCCCCGGCACTCTGCAGCAGGTAACACACAGTCACACACACACACACACACACACACACACACATTCAGCCATTGCTCATGCGCTCCCAGGCGTTTTGGTTGGTAACCTCTGCTCTCGCCCTGCTAGCTGCGGCAGGCCGATCAACCACAGGCTGAACCGCGTGGGATCCGTGGACAAAGGGGACAGAATACCCCACCCAGGTAAGCCCAACGGCACAGCCTTGATGAGCGCTGTACTTGAAAAGTTGCTCAATGCAAGTGTATGTTTCCATGTTCGCAATAAAATAATCATTATTCCTCAATTTTATTTCTTCAAAATGTTCTTCTTTAAGATTTTAGACAGACAGTCAAATGCACAAAGATTTGTCATCATCATACCATATCACATAGAACAATGAACAATGTGTTCAAGGCCAATCCTTTTACAATTTTTACTACTGCACAATAATGCTATTCCCTGTTTCCATAAGATTGCTCTTCATCTTAAAGGAGTAGTATGTATTCACTGGCCAGAAGGGGCAGCGATGAGTTAAAACTGTGTCATACAGCATGTGTGCCTCTGATTCACATCAAAACAATGTGATGTCGCGAGTTTAATGAACGTATTTCCGAATAGTTTTAAAATACTCCGTAGTGAAAAGTATCTTTCTTCAATCTTTCTTCTCTATTTCGTTAATATTTTCTTCTTCTTTAATATTACAATCATACACATTTGCCCAAAGATTTATCATCATCATCATCATATCACATATCAGCTATGTGTGCATATTGAACAATGTGTTCTAGGCCAATCCTATACTTATATCCATTGTTTTACATGATTTTACAGTTTTTACTACTGCACAAAAATGCTATTTCCCTTCTACTGTCAGGATTTGGGGGTGTTTAGAAAAGTTTGATCTTTATCTTAAAGCAATAGTATGTATTCATTGGCCAGTAGGGGCAGCGATGAGTTGAAACTGTGTGATATGTGTGATTCACATCAAAACAATGTGATGTCGCGAGTTTAATGTTTCAAGTAGTTTTGAAATACTCAAAAACCAACCGTAACGATACGGCACTACCATTTACTTTAAATGTTAATCTTAATTTTAATCTCAATCTCAATCTAGAGGATCGCGTAGTAGCGTCGTCAGATTACGACAGCACCTATGACAGCACCTATGAGACCAACCACAGTGACAGCAGCGACTTTGCACAGAACGAGGAGGAGGGGGAAGGAGCCAGAAAGCCCCCCGAAGGGAGGGGTGAAGTCTGCAGGCAGTACCAGGCGGAGGGGGTCGTTCTTCATCCTCTTCTATCCTCCCCGGAGGTACGTGATCGTCTAATCTAAACTATCTTGTTCATGCATTGTATCACAATAGAATAATAACTGCAGCTTTATGAGTCGTTTCTGTCTTTGAGCCTGTGCTCCTCTTAACAATACATGTTAAACTTCAACCCACAGGACAAGTCTCTCGCAGCCCAGGAGCCTCTGCTTATGTCAGAGTTGGAGCCTCTGATGGGCCAGCTCAACTGCTGGAACTTCCCCATTTTCCGCCTGGTGGAAAAGACCCATGGCAAGACAGGCTGCATCCTCAGCCAGGTAGATAAATGTCCCTTACCTCCATATATGTCCCTATACGGACCCTCTCTTTCACCAGTATTCTTCAGTCACTGTGAGGACCATCGGCGTCGCCAGGTCATTTTTCCGGGGCTTCAGCTCCGAATGTTTTGACGGTAGCTCCGAATGTAATTTTAATTGTATGCAACACAAAGTTTAGGTTCAGTTCAACAACACAAATATTTTCTGAACGAATATATAATAATGTTCATGACGCAGCCTGTCTCGCGGGTCTGCGAAGAGCGTGATAATATTTCTACATTTTGTTTGAAGTTCACGAGACGTGACCTCACCCACGTATTTACTAGCATAGGCCCTATGCACTACGTGCGCGTACAGTATGTGCGTGTGAGGTTAGCTTTACTATAAGTACCGTTAATTTGTGCATTGCAAACACTATCATATAGCTACGTCCCCAAGAATCTTGGCTCAGCCCCGGATGTTTAACAGTGCAGCTGACGCCCCTGGTGAGGACAACAGTGAATTAGTTTTTTCGGCCACTAACATTTGTGTTGCTTCTCTGAAAAATCATTCCATATTAATTACGGCACAAACACAACTGGGGGGCAGGATAGTCTAGTGGTCTAGGTGCTGGACTCCCACCCGGAGTTGGTCCATCTGCTAAATGACCTTATTGTAACTTGACACACAGATGGAAGCTATAGCAATTGCAAGTGAACAAATACTGATATTATTTATACTGAAAATTCAAAAGATCTAAGATCAAAAGCGCCATCTAGTGAGAGTTTTAAGTAGTGTGAATTGGTGTGAATGTTCACATGCATTATGAACCAAATACTAAATGAAAATGTCTGGTCTGGAAAACAGTGATATCCTAAGATGTATCCTATTGCTATTCTAGGTGTCATACCGACTATTTGAAGACACAGGTCTATTCCAGACCTTCAAGATACCTGTCCAGGAGTTCATGAACTATTTCCATGCCTTGGAGAATGGATACCGGGACATTCCATGTGAGTATGTTGAAATTCAACTATCATTACCTTTACCAACCACAAGGGGGATGCATTGCTTTGTTAGTAAAACACGTTTTGCTTTCTTGCTACCATTTGTATTACACACCAGTCGGTATAATATGAATTAATACCATATAAAAACATACCTTTCATATATCCAGAGATAAATCCAGAGATAAAAATAAGTTAGGATTTAGATCTTCCAGTTGTGTGGTCAGTTGTGTTATTATGAAAAGCAAGCCAGTCAGATTTGGCTGCGTGTGTGTCAGGTGTTACATCATTCCTAGATTCTAACCAATATTCACTGATATATCTTCCAGATAGCCAATAAACTTAGAGCATGTTAAAAAAGTGCATCCAAGCCCTCAAGGGTGTAGGTGCGCCTTAGAGGGTATCATGTGATTGTATATATTTAACAGGTTTGACTGCGTTTGAAATGCATGTGCTTCTTAAAGTTCAATCTGTCCTACAAATGAATTATAAAACGGTACTGTATGTGGTTAGAGGACAAGAACAGTAACCTCAATCTGTAATAAGATACAAAGAAACTTGAATGCAGCCCGAAGGGGAAATTAGATCATAGCACATAGAATAAGACATAGGTAAGGTTACAGCGAAGGGAACGGAAATAGGAAGGAAAAGAAAAGGAAAAACAAAATATTTCAGATGGCACACCACGTGGAGATTAATATAGCATAGACATCTGATACAATATATGGTGTGTCTCGCAAAATATTCCTCTTTCAGGCTAGAGGAGGGAAAATCCAGTCCAAGAAAGCGCAATGACTCCTTTTTTACCTTATTACAATACCCTCTATTTTTGATAAATGCAACTCTTCGGCTACAAAGAGAGCAAACCATTGAGCGTACGAGCCAATCATTCAGGTCTTTTGCAATTCCGGAGGTGTTGAGTTGCCGTGACATTTTAATCTTCCGCCTCCCCCCTCAGACCACAACCGGATCCACGCCACCGACGTGCTGCACGCAGTGTGGTACCTCACCACGCAGCCCGTGCCTGGCCTGCCCACGCCCCTAGCCGAACACGACGCGCACACCGGTGAGTGATGGTGACATCACGTGCAGCGACGCTGGAGCACGGACACATGCATTCGCTACAATGCAATGCACAGAGAGCGGTTCTCAACACCCTTTATACACACACACACACACACACACAGACATTTACATTTACAGAATTTAGCACACACCTTTATCCAAAGCGAAATACAAGTACGTTTTTCATTTTTTCCAATGATAAACTGTTTATTAAAGAATTTTTAATTGAAGCCATTCTCAGCATTCTGACCATCATATGTGGTTATTGGTTTCAAAAGTCATGACAGAAAAGTTAAGAATAAACAAAAGCACAAGTCAAAAAAAGAAAGAAATGTTCCGTGAATATACGAGTACTTTGTGTGTTTGAGATTATCCCATGCATGCTAATCTTGAAGCGCGCTACCCCCCTTTTTGCCCCCTAGACTCTGAGAACGGCGTTGCTGCCGGTTTCATGGGCTTTCTGGCGTCAAAGATGAGTCCTGGGCTGGAGGAAGGCTACGGCAACCTGGCGGGCCTCGTCCCGGCGCTGGAGCTCATGGCGCTATACGTGGCTGCAGCCATGCACGACTACGACCACCCCGGCAGAACCAACGCTTTCCTGGTGGCCACCAGCGCACCGCAGGTACCCCCGGCGGTTCAAAGGGGCCCGTGTCGGCATCCCATCACAGCTTTCACATCTAGAATGCCTGCTGTTTTCCAGCAGGCTTCTCTATGTCGTGTTTTCATTGATTTATTTTTGTATTGCATTGGACAAGGTTTAGCAACAGACTGGCTCTCGAGGCCAACAGACGGCGTAGACTACGGGACTACCGTCTCACTAGTGGTTACATCGTTGGTTCCAGGACTAAGATTTACACCCCACTCCTATGGAAGCCCTAAATGTGCCCCATACATTCCCCACATTATTCTAGCACCGGTGGATTTACGGATACATTTTTAACGCTAGAACTCTAAAGCGTGTGATTATGGAATTAGTAGCCCATGTTTATTGTAATTGTTTTCCAGCAGCAACATGAAGCTCTAAATTGAACAGTCGCCTCTCTGTCTCCCTCTGCAGGCCGTTCTTTATAACGACCGCTCGGTTCTGGAGAATCATCATGCAGCTTCGGCGTGGAACCTCTTCATGTCCCGACCCGAGTATAATTTCCTTACCAACCTGGAGCATGTGGAGTTCAAACGCTTCCGCTTTCTAGTCATTGAGGCCATCCTTGCCACTGACCTCAAGAAACACTTTGACTTCCTGGCAGAGTTCAATGCCAAGGTGCTGTAGAGCGATCCAACCATTGTTTCTACGCGGGGCACTGTTTCAAAGTACGGTAGATGTAACATTAGAGTTCTCTTCCTCCGTACCTCCAGGTGGGTGATGAGGGTGTGTCGGGCATTGATTGGACCAATGAGAACGACCGACTCCTGGTGTGCCAGATGTGCATCAAGCTAGCAGACATCAACGGGCCCCTCAAGTGTAAAGAGCTCCACCTTCAGTGGACAGAGGGGATTGTGAACGAGTTCTACGAGCAGGTGCGGTCACACGCCTCCACTGATAACACAAATACATATACAAGTTTTATTTGAGTCAAATGTGAACAGGGATTTGGAATGGACTCCCCATGATAGATATTACCGGGCTTTAGCTGGTACACACAAAAGGCAATATCTGGCTTTGAAACCTATTGGGCTACTACGGCTTATACTATGAACCTATTACTTTGAATCAAATGGGTTACATGTGTAAAAAACATATGTACAGTTTTGATTCTACACAAAAACAAAACTAAAGGATGTTTACCCTGTTGCAATACTTTTTCCAATACACAAAAATATAGATTGTCATATTCTATATTCAATTATGTATGCCCCTGGGCCGACAAGCAGGTTAAATGGAACGTTCTATATTAAAAATAGGCACAGTATTTCCCTCTTATTGTCCACAGAAAAGGAACACTTGAGGCACATAATTGGGCCCTTTTAAGAATCCATTCATTACTCTATTAGGAATTCTATGGATGCCTGGCAACAGATTCTGTCGCGGAGTAATAATGTCTCTGATTGGTCAGTTCCATGCAGCTCAACGAGAGAAAATGTGATTAGCAATGGAGACACAACATGACTGCTCCCATGGCAACTGCATTATAATATTTCAATAGGTAGAAAGGACATGACACATGTATTTTGGACTTTGCATTCAATATATAAAATATTTCATGCAATACCAATATAAGGAAAGAAAAAACATAAAGAGACAGCAATGGGAAAAGTATGTATTCTTGTCAAATGATTTTCAAATCGACTGAATCAAGGCTGTCACCCACTAAACGGTCCTTGAGTTTTTATCCGTGTGTGTTCTCGACCTTTCACACGTTGTAATGAAGGGAATGTACCAAGGACAAAAGTACACTGTGTCACTGAAAAATATCGTAATACTACATGATGTGGCAAGTCTCCAATCAGAGCTGTGATTATTGTCGGCCAGGGGGGAAAAAACTAGTATACCTGCCTCCATTACACTTGATATTTAGCCATTTTAATCAAACTTTTTTTTTTAAATGTCATTAAATGTCAAGCAGTTGTATTGCACTGGGAAGGATGTATAGTTTGAACGAGAGAGAGAGAGAGAGAGAGAGGAATGGGTGAGAAAAGAAAGGCAGGGCGTATGCGTATTTTTCCGCTCAGAAGGGCAGTCGACCTAAATGTGTCAGCTCTGACAGCGCTCGGTCCTCGTCACAAGGCAGCACATCACAGGGATGAAGCGGAGGCACTCAGTCACAACAGAGGAATGCACACACACACACACACACACACACACACATAACATGTTTTGTGCTCTGCATTGCACCACTCCAGCGCATAGTGTCAGAATAGGGCTTACTCTGGTCCGTCATCCATTAGCCTGAGAGTTCACCCCCCGCTGGTTAGACTACACTCTAATATACACATGCGTGCAGTAGCAGTGGCTGTCATTCTCATTTGGGACCTCACGTTTACTGCACTTACGGCACTTTGGGAGTTTGAATGTCTGAACATGTAAACTTGTGTACCTACACGCGCGCACCCTTCCTTGCGTACCTTGCATGCCCGCTAGCGCACACCGCCGGCATCATCCAGGTTTTCCGGTTGCCGTAGCAACACAATCCCTCCCACCCCCCTCCTCCTGTGCTCTTTGCGTGCCCCCCCCCCCCCGTCAGCAATTACACAGGAGGAAACACACAGCGCACAGCAAGAAGGTGATTCACCCCAAATGTTGTTCCTCGCACACAACAGCTGTTACGCGCGTGTGTCTGTGTGTGCGCTTGTGCGTGTCTAAAACATTGCTCAGTGATCCTTTATGCGAACTTCAACAGAGTGAAGTTTATGAATAGAAACGAGTGTTGAAAATGGTCGAGCTAGCTTGTTTAAATGTGATAAAGACAAATATGGTAACACAATATATCCCAGGTATCTTACACTGTTGGTGGCTTTGTGAAATAAATGAGCATGTGTAAATAACCCTTCTCTTTGAACACAGCAAAACAACAAAAGCAATGAGAAATGTAGCCCTTCACTTGGAATCTCTGATCTCCTGATTCAGAAACTAGGGCAACCGTGTCAAGATGTTATGTGTTTTGGTTGCCTGTGGTTGTGGTTGTGGTTTGTTACACCTTCATGATGAATACTAACAACAGTTATCGCATCACAACTGATTCAGCCTTTTCTAGAAGTTAAGTATAGAAATGATCCCAAGACACTGTTAGGAAGTCTCTTTGATGGAGCTTCAATTATTTTGATTTGAAAATAAAGAGCATGCTATGCTGTTTGTAGCCTTCTTGACCTACTTTAGCAAGACTCTTCCCAGAGGCATTGTATCAGATTAACATATCTGGGCAAGCTAGCACAGCTTTGCTGGGAAGTTTGCAGACCTCCGTTTGGTAAAAAAAAGAATAGCATACAAGCTTAATCTTCAATTCTGTCATTTAGCAAATGGTTCTATCCAAAATTACCAATAAGTACAGGTGTTCAGCAGCAGGAAGGGGTATCTTTTTTAGAGATGGCCGATTCTAGTCTTTCTCTAAGATTCAAATCCTTTCACTCTGTTCACTGAAAGGATTCGTTCAAAAGATTTTTCGTTCAGTGACATTTTCGGTTTCCCAAAGCGTCACAAGTCACTCACGACCGAGATGCCCCGTTTTCGTTCCAAAGAGCATTAACTCAACTAGTCTTGGTTGAAAAATAAAAGAGAACATTGCAATTGACACGAAACGAGGAAAGCCACAGCAGACTTAATGCAGTGAAACATTAACAAGCGAGAGATATTTTAAATAACAAATCGGTGCACGCCATTGAAGGAATCATTTTATTCCCTTAAAAGATTAGTTCCTTTTGAATGAATCGTTCATCACCAAAACAACTCTAATCTGGCTGGGAGTTAGTGTCCCCGTCTAGTTACCTAGTTTATCCATGCATTAAAAGTGGTAGGGTGTGATATCTGGTGTCATTTCCATGACAACTGCACGAACCAAAATGAGATGTGTTCGGTTTGTCTGAATGCTGGTATTTGACACACATTTGCCTTGTGCGTCCTAACCGCCAATCCGTGTCTCCAGGGCGACGAAGAGGCTAGCCTGGGCCTCCCCATCAGCCCCTTCATGGACCGCTCTGCGCCCCAGCTGGCCAAGCTGCAGGAGTCCTTCATCACGCACATCGTGGGGCCTCTGTGCTCCTCCTACGACTCCGCTGCCCTCATGCCCGGCACTTGGGTGGACCCCACCCATGGAGGTACAGCGGATGGAGGGGGAGAGGCCAGGGAAGGAGACGAGGAGGAGGGGGAGCAGGAGGATGAAGAGGACGACACGGGAGACGAAGATCTGTCGACAAGCTCCGAGAACTCCCGTGCGTCAAACGAATAAGTCGTTCGACCTTTTTTGTTGTCTGAGGCCAAATTTATAGGGGCACTCGACCGTGTGTGTATGGAATTACCCTTGTTGTTGTCACCAGCATTTGACTCTTTTGTTGTGTGTTGTCTGTAATCATAGATCGCCACTGATATTTGACTTGTCTGCAATCGTAGCTTTCATCTTGGCGGTTAGTTAATAATGAGGTTGACTGTTTATACTGGTAGACTGCACTGTGAAGTGGGCATCTGGGTGTCTTATTTTATTTTCACAGTTAATTTGCAGGAGCTATTAGAGGCCATGCCCGTGTTTAAAGGGACACTCCTCAGTTTGTGGCTGGTTTTGCCCTGTGGTTGAAACCAGCATTAAATTGTTATTTTGGTTTGCCCCTCTCACAACTGAGTAGGGGGAGGAGTTCTTCTCTAGTCCTCCCCCTACTCTGCTCATAGATTCAAATCTTCTCTACCCCTCCCCCTGCAAATCACATTCCCCTTTGTGTCGTGCTTCAAAACAGTACGATGGGGAGGAAATCTAGGGTAATGCAATCGAGGAGTGTATCTTTTACCTAAGGATATGTATAGCATGTATGCTAAAATATGTGCGGCAAGGGTTGGGCCAAGTCTAACTGTTTCACCGCTGGCTTGGTGTTTCACAGAGCAGCCAAAAGCAGAGCAGAGCACCGGGAGAAAGGTCTTCTGCCAGATCACTCAACACCTCCTGGAGAACCATGAGATGTGGAAAAGAGTCATCGCTGCGGAAACCCAGGAGCAGAACCAGAGAGAAGACGCTAACTGCATCAGTGGTATCAACGATCCAATCACAGCCATTCACGAGGAGGAGGAGGAGCCAACTGGCAAAGAGGAGCAGCCAACGGGTGGTGGCCAAGACCAAGTGGATGGGGTGCTGGAGGAGACTCCAGGTGAAAAACAATAGACGTCCCAGCGCCATTCTCTCCTGCCAGGAAGCCAGACATTATCAGCGACCTGTCTTTTCCAGTCTAAACTCTCGATACAGTAGCCAGCACATCACTTTGACACACCACTGTAGAAGACGTTTTGGGTTATACGTGCCTCATGAAAATGGGGTCAAAGGACAGGGAGGAAGTTCAATGCGGAACGTGAGCTGGGGTGAACAAGGGAACCAGGGTTAGGGTAAAGAGGGAGAAGAAAATAAGCGGGAAGAAGAGAAACTGTTAAGATAAAATGTGGATGCCCTGCCAATTGCCCTTACACTAAGAAGGGTGCGCATCTGTGCCATAGGCCAACTGAATATATTCAACAGACTAACTCGGTACGTACCCATACACTGTCAGTAGCCCCCCCGCCCCCTCCGATGCTTTTTTCTTCCCCAATGCCATCTACACACTGTGGAGCTGCCTGGCTGGACCTGGCTTTTCAACAATCTACTGCCTGCTGAAGACAATGGCATGAAAGCTTGGGAAAAAGCTGTGTCTGTTGTTGCTGGGCCCTGTGGATTCCAAGCAGACGGAGACCAGAGGGAAATGGACTTCTATAGAGCAATGTTTATACACACACACACATACACAAATACACGCACCTTCCCATCCGCAGACAGAAACACATTCCATGCGCAGGACAGGATAGGAAGTTTAACAAAGAACCCTGTGGTTCTCAAAAAGCTTTATTCTTGCTCAAGGAAAAACACAACAAAGCAGTGTTTAGTTGATCTCACACAGTGTTTGTTCACGGCCCCCTGGTTTCAGCCCCATCTGTTCCTTTGGTCAGTCCAGCACACCTGTGCAGTTTATACACCTCACAACTCAGGAAGAGAGGGTTCCACAGGGTGCGAAAGGACAGGCTGGTACGAGTGATAGATATCATTTCTGTACCATTGGTGTACAAATGTTTTTCTCTTCAGTCCTCTCTAATTCTAGGATGGATACAACTACAAAGGGAAATGTATTTTACTCTTAATTTTCACAATCCTATTTTTATTATAAAATGTTTTTGTCTTGAGCTTACCAACAACCACATTGTTAATAATAAATATAATAATAATAAAAATAAGTAAATATAAGTTTAACAAAGTTAAGTGAAGGCAAAATCTATAACAATATATACCTTGGCAAAGAAACCCGTCTGTCTACATTCAACATTATTTCTCTCTTTATGTCAGTACAGTATAAACATACTCTTTATTGTATATTTTTAATAAACTATTATAAAAACGGAAGTTTCAGGGAGTACAGTAATCCCAAGTTTTCCAAAAAGCCTACATTGATCCTTTAGATCCCAAAACTTAATTTGTAGGCTAGTGCTTTTCAAAGGGACTGTTTCAATATTCATAATTTCATGTCAGATAACCGAGCTTCAATCTTCCTGGCTGTTCCCATCCAAAAACACGGAAGTTGTAACCTGACCTGAGTTATCTTGGTTAATAATACCACGATGCCTCACAAAGTAACTGTATTCTTAAAACATGCTCCGTAGGTAAAGCTGCATAGGAATTCATTTGTATAGTAAAATATATTTTATTGTATAGGTCTAACCAAGCTCTAGTTAAACCAACAGCATAACGAGGATTTGGCGATACAAGTTTCGCTGTACGGAAACTAAAAAAAATGTTAAGAAAGAAATATAAGTCACGGCTGCCAATTTTCCAAGTTACGCTATGCAACTTTCTTTCTTTAGTAGTGACTACGAAGGTTGAAAGTATAGGGACCAACAAACGCTATAGTTTTGGTTTGGCCATATCTAGTCCATATCTTGCTAATGGCTTCACAGCGGCTGGGCTATAACTTGATGTCTTCATTGTTTCCCATTAGTCATAATAGAGAAAGATAGAGAGTACATAATAATAGAGAGAGGAAACTAAAGAAGAAAGAGAGAATGGGGCAGAGGAAAAGGAAAAGGAAGTTTGTCCATCTTGACGTTTAGCTTCTTAAGAAACGGCTTTCAGATATTGACAGCACAAGATTCCTTGAAGATGAGCCAGTTAGGCTGGCCTCAAAGGCATGCAATTATCAACTTTTCCGCAAGTGTGCACACTGTCTATGCACTGTATTCACAGGAGATGTATCTGACCTAGCATTGAGAAACAGCCACAAGCACGTCTTTCCAACAGAAACTCATATCTTCTCCAACATCGTTTCCAACATTTAAAAGCCTCTCTCTAACTCATTACTTCTTTTCTTCCCATATGATCTAGGACACTTTAAAGGGCCAGTGTGTAGTTTTTAGTGACATCTAGTGGTGATTGTTGCGAATTGCAAACAGCCAGTCACTCAC
>JAODLI010012824.1:0-24894 GCA_027575585.1 Percopsis omiscomaycus | reverse complement strand
TTTTATTTCTTTCTTTCTTTCTTTAAAGTACTTCTCTGTTGTTTTCCTCATTGTTAAATAAATACTGTAAAAGACACAAGTTTGTCGATTACAAATACATTTGTGGATTCACTTTCTCCCTAGGGAAATATCCAAATTTCCACGACACTACACAGCGGACTTCCATTTATCAATCACTCACATTCATTCATTGCACCTGGTGTGTTGTGGCGGTATATATGTCTGGGTGTGTTTGGGGAATGGTGTTGGTGGTTGGTTGTCATTGATACAACGTAACGTTAGTGTGTTAAATAGAATAGTGTGCTATTTACTGTGCTCGTTTGTTGTTGGTTCGAGACTCAGTGTTTGGACTCATCCACCTGCACCTGGAATCAGCCCACTTCATCCAAATATCCAAACGTTAAAAACTGGAAATACTGGTGGCACTGGACAATGTTGTACAATATTGTAATAGATTTGTATGAACTCTTTCAAACACAGGGACAGGATAGTGGTCAGGTTCATTGACTCCAAGCCAAAAGGTGGTGCCTAAACTATACCTGCACTTTAGTAATTGTATTCATAAAATTTTTCATTTTGGATAGAATCTGCTACCTAATAAATTATCTATATCTATATATATACCTAATGTATAATTAACAAAATTTCAGCAATGTGGTTCATCTTCATCCCCGGGCTTGCACGTCACCTGCCATGCTGCTGATGTGCTGTTTTCAGACTAGACTAAAGCGCTGAAGTTGTGTTTAATTTATATATCAGATATGTTTGTGCATATTTCCTGGACATAGGTATCACAGTCTAATCAGGAAACAGCCTTGCTATCTATCATAGTCAAAGGGGATGGGTCTTTGTGGACCTGCTTGTGTGTACTTGGTGTATATGTGTGTGTATGTTTTAGTGTATGCATATGTATGAGTGTCTGTGTGCACATGTGTGCATGCATGCCTGTGTGCTTTGAAGATGAGCATGTTTATGGTTTGGACATTTTAGAGATGACTTGGTGGTAAACAGTCAACAGTCACATCACACAGCTGTGTGCTATTTCACACACTGTTGGAATATGCAATCTGAATGACTGATGGAGAGAAACACAAAAACACCAATATACACACACAAATATCCTTTCTCTGTGTTTGATTTGACTCTTGTTTTCTTTCATTTACACCTGCACCGGTTCTTTTTTATAGGTTTTATTATAACTGTTTATTATACCTGAGTGTTAAATGTTAAATAAGTTTGTGTGAATGAGAACTTTATGTAAATATAGACAGATTTATATAACGGACATTTAACAAATATAACAAAGCTCTCAGCCACCACAGTAGAGGGCGCCATCAGATTTCCATTCTTGGTCTTACGTCAGTTATTGCCGGAAGTAAACCGAATTTAGTAGGGAAAGACATGCCAGCATGCGCGTATATTTAGTAGTTTCACATGTGGTAAATATTTGATGTAAATAACAGTTGAAATCCCCTGTATTTAAAGATATATTAAGCACTACATTACAGAAATAATGGGTAAGAAAAGTAAGAACGAGAAGAAAGTTAAAGGAGCCGAGAAGACTGCTTCCAAAATGGAGAAAAAGGTTTCTAAGAGGTCCAAACAAGAAGAGGTATAAAATGTTTAGGTTTCGAGCATTTTAGTTATATACGAAACTTTCACAATTCACAAATTGAATTGTTTTACCATTTGAGTTTTTCCGTCCGCGATTTTAGCATCCATTTTGTGAATGTATCTTATAGCGGTATCGGTCTCGCAAAAATGTGCAAATTAACAACATGGGAAAATTAACAACACTGTAATTTCTACTGCCCTCTGCCTTCTCACTTCTTTATTCCTTCAGGCGGATTTGGAAGCAATGATCGCAGAGTTTCAGAGGCTAGATGCCAAAAAGACCCAGGTGATGGAAACTGCATGTCCACCACCTTCCCCCAGGTACCACCGTCTCGCATCACTCTTACTCACAGTACACTGCAAATGATGCTGAGCTTTAATACCGCCGTCGTTGACATGGAGTGGACTTTCTGCTCGATCAGTATTATCTGTTAAAACCGTGTATGTGTGTGTGTTCTGCACTATTCAGATTGAATGCCTCGCTCTCTGCCCACCCTGAGAAAGAGGAGCTTATCTTGTTTGGAGGAGAGTTTTTCAATGGTAAAAAGGTAGTAGTAATGTTGTTATTATTATTACTGTGTGTGGCAAGGTGGATATTGTATCCAGTGGTAAACATCACTACAACTCTATCCAATATTTATGAAAATTACTTTTCTTTTCCCACCAGACATATCTGTACAATGATCTGTTTTTCTACAACATCAAGAAGAACAGCTGGATCAAGTCAGAGGTCCCTAACCCTCCTCCCCCACGCTGTGCCCACCAGGTACAAGCTGCATGTCAGACTGTATTGCCAACAGTATTAAAGTGTGCAGCTGCTCTATTTCAACTCTGGCCGTCTATATCACTGAAAGGAAGGATAATTTGACAGGAAACAAACCAGTAACTGTGTATTTCAAGGGACAAACTCCTACTAAAATGAATGAAAGACATTTTGGAAAGGGGCTTGAAATGTTTGAAGTAAGTGCTGACAGCAATTAATAAATCAATAGCAATTAGACAATAGCAGCGTAGGACAAAATGCTCAAATTGGTATTAGTAATCAGATGGCAATGATTAAATAGTTTATTGTATTAATTCAATACTGGAATTGATCTGTACTGTTTTCCCGTTACTACCTAATGTGTGATTCCTCTAATGACCAAGAGATGGCACACTGTCGCTGTAACAAAACTAGAGAGACATGTCAAACTGAGCTTCGAAGTCTATAAATGAGTGCCCAGTTCACAATCGAATACAAATTCATTAAAAAAAAAAAGGAAATTACAAGAAATCTAGTTATATGCTCTATAAACAGACCTAGATAGACCATACTGTATGTATTATCTTTTTCATATATATATTCCCCTTGTTTTTTTTCTTTGTTTTTTCTTTTCAAATCCTTTTTCTCCGCTTGTTCGCTTCTTCCCCCCCCCATCTATCCTATTTGTTCCTTCTATCCCACCCATCTCCAGGCAGTGGTGGTACCACAGGGTGGCGGCCAGCTCTGGGTGTTTGGGGGAGAGTTCACCTCCCCAGATGGGGAGCAGTTCTACCATTACAAGGACCTGTGGGTTCTGCACCTGGCTTCGCACACCTGGGAGAACATCAAGTATGACACAGGGGTCAGAGATGACCTTGTCAGACCATCCTGATTACACAATCCCACAGATAGTATCACTAAATCGGTCTGTAAACTCTTAGTTTAGTGCCCGGCCATGCCGGAAAAAGACCCAGACTCAATTATGTTGGCAGTTTGGTAGTAGTTTAATCCCAATCCCTGTCTTCTCCCTTTTATCTTTTTAATGTGTGTGTGTGTGTTTTCCAGGGCACCAGGTGGGCCGTCTGGTAGAAGCGGTCACAGGATGGTTCTCAGCAAGAGGCAGCTGCTGGTGTTTGGAGGCTTTCACGAGGGCTCTAGGTAGACGGAGGCTTGCTGGGTTATTCTGGTGTGCCAGCCAGCTGACGAACATGCCATTGTCCACAAACGGGAGGCTCTAATGAGTGAAATGCATTTGGCTGTGTTCAGCACATTTTTACTGGACGGAAGAAACCTTGTGAACGGGCCACAAAAAGAAGAGTCCAACCCTTTGATTGTTTATGGTCCGCCTACATCCACAAAATGTAGCAAACGAAAGTAAAATTGAGTTCAAGGCAGTTTAAAATGTGCAGTAAACAGTAGAGTACAGTATAGTTTTGTTCGCTACATTCAAGCGTCCTTACGTGTGCTGTCCTGTATAATGTTTCCTGTATTCAGTATATTTTTATATCAATAACAAACAAAGTACAATTAATATGCAAGTAATATAATTAATACTATAACAAATGAGTTAAAGGTGTCTTTTCAAATGATCTGACTGCACCCGTCTATGCCCCCCCCCCCCCAACCCACCATTTCTTCTCCAGGGACTTTATCTACTACAATGACGTTTACGCCTTCTCCCTGGACTCCTTCTCCTGGACACGCCTCTCTCCCTCAGGCTCCGCCCCCTCGCCGCGCTCCGCCAGCCAGATGACCCCCACGCCCGACGCCTCGGGGGTCATTATCTACGGGGGCTACTCCAAAGTGGTATGTGTTTGTGTGTATGTACATGCAAAAGTGTCCTGTATCTGCCTGTCTGTCTCTCTGTGTGCGCACACATGAGGGCGTTTAAAATGTCTCTCGTTACTGTTGCTTGTTTGTAACTATATTGATAAGATGTGCGTTATCCTTTGTTTAGCATGGACCGCTTAATCATTTTTTATCCTGCGTGTGTGTGCGTGTGTGTGTGTGTGTGTGTGTGTGTGTCTTCAGAAAGCTAAAAAAGACGTAGAGAAGGGAACCATTCACTCAGACATGTTCCTTTTGAAGAGAGAGGACAAGGACGACCAAGGTACTGGAGGGCTTACATATGGAAGTTAATAAAAAGGTTTCCTGGGTGTCCAATACTTTTGAGAATGAGGGGTAAAAAAAACAGAAAACTGCCGCCTTGAGGTGACCGTTAAAACACCTTGTCTTGTCCCTTCCGTCCTTCAGAGAAATGGTCCTGGTCCCGGGTGAGTCCTTCAGGTAACAAGCCGCCTCCCCGCGCTGGGTTCACCCTGGCGCTGGGCCCGGCAGGCCGGGCAGTTCTGTTTGGCGGGGTGTGTGACGAGGAGGCGGACGAGACGCTGGAGGGAGACTTCTTCAATGACCTGTACCTGTATGACACTGTGAAGGGCCGCTGGTTCCCAGCACAGCTCAGGGTAAAGTTCAAAGCTTTTCTTCTCCCTTCTTAAATCATCATATATCATTATAGAACATGAAAAACACCATCTGTAGTCGTGTGTAGGATTATTATGCAAAAGCATTCTGTGACCCACCGATGGGGCCCAACCCCCACTTTGGGAACCACTGCGAACCGATGTGTTGGATGGCGCCTTGCATGGCAGACACCACCATCGGTGTGTGAATGGGTGGATGTGAGGCAATGTACAGCGCTTTGGGTGGCCCGTTTGGTACAAATAAGCTCTATATAAATGCAGTCCATTTACCATTTACCACTGCTTGAGCCTATAGTGTTTAAAATCTAGTATCATATTCAAGTATTTTATAGCCTTCCGTTTTAAATGGTGTGTTTGCCTATACACAATACTGTACCTGAGATCTGACACTTGAGCGTAGTATTTACGTGCGCACACGTAACCCGCTGGGTTTTCACACTCACGCTCAGGGCACCAAGTCGGAGAAGAAGCGCCGCCGGAGGGGGAAGAAAGGCAGGGCGGAGGGCGAGGCGGAGAGGGAGGCGGGGGAGGCTGCCACGCCCACCGGCCCCACGGAGGTCGTCAAGGAGTTTGTGACGGAGGATGGCACAGTGATGACCATCAAGGAGATAATCCCCGGGGCTCTGGCAGAGGAGGAGGAGGAAGATGATGATGATGATGACGATGATGAAGAGGAGGAAGAAGGTGAGGCCTAGGTTCCTTCTGCCTCGGTGCTGAGGGGATTCCTCAGGAGTGTTTTTCAGAGCCGTACGCTTCATTAGGCTGTAAATATCCCCTCTCCTCCCGAAAGGTTCAGCCTCCGCCCCGGCCGTGGAGCCTTGCCCGAGGTCCAGTGCCATGGCAACGGTGCGCCAGGGAAAGCTCTTCCTCTACGGGGGGATGTTTGAGGTGGGAGACCGCCAGTTCACCCTCAATGACCTCTACTGCCTTGACCTCCACAAGATGGATTGCTGGGAGGTGCTGGTGGAAATAGACCCCAGTGAGTCACCCAACATTTTAAGGGTTCAGTTCTACCTATAATATACAGTAGTGGTTTCACGTTGCACCAGCATTCCCACTGTTGTTTAACTGTTGTTTGCAGTTTAGTGCAAAGATGTGTTCTTGTGTGTCCATTCATCAGTCATTATTGATTGTTATAATGATTCCAGAAATCGATAATCGTGGTCGTTTCTTCTCTTCCCACAGAGACCCAGGAGTGGCTGGAGGATTCTGAATCCGAAGATGAAGGAGAAGAAGAAGAAGAAGAAGTGGCTAAAGGAGGAGGAGAGAAAGAGGAGGATGAGGATTCTGAAGAGGAGAGTGAAGGTAAGGGAGTTGTCTGCATGTATAAATGTGTGATGTTCTTATTACAAGCAGTGAATGGCTAGTATTGTCAATGCTTGCTAATCATATAACCTAAATCAAATAGACCCATTATTAATTGTATTAGCTAAAGCTGTGTTTACCCTACTATGACACGTCTGAGAATGTATATATGCTGATATGATTTGTTCTAAATTACTGAGCAGTTGGATTTTTTTCCTGACTGCTACCCTATGCTAGACTGTATCTGGACTCTGTCTGGTTATCTTACACCTCGATACACTAGGCGATTATCCTCTGTTCTACCCTGCGCTCCCCACAGAAGACGAGCATCCGGCGGTGCAAGAGGGGGAGACACTGACAGACTACCAGACCCGTACAGAGCAGTACTGGGTGGGACTGGCCCGCACCAACATGGGCCCCGATGCCAAGGAGAAGAAGGTGGCCAAAGTAGGACTTGCCATGGCTAAAGTCTTCTATGAAGACCAGTAGCAGCTTATAGACAACCACTTGTTCCTGCACTAGTGAGAAACTATGGGGGGAGGGTTTAAGCAACCATCTTAAACTTTTATACATAAATAAATGGTTTGTTTCACTTGTACGTATCACTCTTTGAGGTAATACAATAACCGGCACCTGATTCATAAAATCCTTTTGCAGTTTACATCCGGTTGGGTTTGTGGGGTAAAAACAAGTTCTGTACAGGTAGAAACAACTTTACATCAAGCAGCAGTGGTTGGTCTACTATAGAGAGAATAGGCAGAATGCTGAAGTATAATGGCCCATGTGATGTCCATACACTTGGGCTCTAGGTGTTCTTTTACCCCTTACTTACAGAAGATATAGTCGAACCATAACCAACTGGGAAGTTTAAAGAGTGTAGCGTTAATGAAGCAAGTTAACCAGATGAACCTGGCCTAAGGTCAGTTAGCTTGGTGTAGTCAACTTCAGTCTGCTATACCAAGTGAACTAAAGGCATTCTTTGCTGTGGTAACAGTAATTTATATCATGTTATATCAAGTGTATTTATATATTCCTTAATCCCATTGCAGTCTCAAATTTCATTTAGAAATAAACAACAAAAAAGCACAACTGAACTTATCATTAAGGTAAGGAAGCTACAGAGCTGAGGTTTTAACATAAGTACAGTTGTGTTTTCAACTGCCTTTTTAAAACTAGTGTGTAATTTATGAAGCTTGCTCCCTAAAATACCCCCCTTCTGTATGACTTGACTGTGTGTTGTTTATGTATGTAATATTTCTTGCTTGTAATGGGCTACATTGCCTTTTGTTTTTAACCTCTCAAACGGTCAGTGCTATAATGTGGACGATTAAACCTCACAGGTCGCAGTACATATATAACAACCTGGGCATATACTGTGGTTGCTTGCTTGATTCATGGGGTGCTGGAAAGAGATTTCTTGCGGTCACTGCACCGCAAACAGTCCTATTTTGAATCAAATAAATATGAAACTTCTTATGCTGTGACGGTCATGTTGACAAGTGCTCATTGGATAATTTACCACAAGTGCTGTCAACATGCTACATCACACTACTATTCTAATACACTTCGAATGGTATAACGAATCTATTTACTTTATACAAATGACGGCCCATGCAGTAAACAGGGATAATCTTATCCCTACAATATGCACTGTATACTGGAAGTACTGTATATTGTATAATAATATGAGCAGGAAGTGCCACCAGGACATGGTTAAGAATGCCAAGCCAATGTACCACTCACACCACGACACCTGCTTTACATTAGGTCATTGTTTGTTTATTTGTTTAGCATAGCAGGCCCTGCTTTGCCATTTAGAGGTGAGTTAAGGTAACCCGCTCGCACACACGTACAGCGGGCACCCCCTGCAGCTCCTTAAGGGCAGTGCATTTTCTTTGTCTGAAGTAGCACTCCTCCCCAGCCGGGGAGAGGGAGGGAGGCAGTGGGCATGCAGGCTGAGGAGTTAGGGATGAAAGGGGCCAGGAGGGAGCGAGGCATTTGGATGGAGGTACGAGGAGAAAGACGGGAAGAGGACAGGTGATGTGTCAGGAGAGACATTCGTCACTGGGAGCGCCGGTCCTCCGCTCGCTGACCCATTTTATCCTCCATCAGCATAAAGAACGATAAATAATAGATGAAGAAGAAGAAGAAGAAGAAGAGAAGAGATGGATGAAGACAAGACAAGGACGCCTTTACTCTCATTTAGCCACTCCCCCCCCCCGCGCACGACCCCCTTTTTTATTTGAACCGGGAGGATGAAAAAAGGGTTTTTTATAAATAACTAAAGAGAGACTTTTTGGGCACAGTGCTGACGTGGGGGGGGGCGAGCTCCGTGTCATCGTCACAACCACGTCAGCCGTCGTGTGTGTGTGTGTGTGAGAGAGAGAGAGAGAGAGAGAGACTACGTCAGCACTAGTTAGTTGTATAATTCCATCACTTTCTACATACTCTGTGCATTCTGTTACAAGAATAGACGTCCAGGCAGGATATTAATAGCATTTGTACTATGTATAGAGGACTATAAAACAAAGAGGGTTTTTAAGCCGTCAGGACTTGCGTGATTTAAGACTATCGTAGAGACTAAAGGTCTTTATGGAGATATGCGTGTGGGTGTGATTTATGTCATTTGTATGGAAGATCTAGGATGATTTGAACACAAAACCTGTGGTTTACCAATTCATAACATCGGGACGATAACAGTAGTCACATGGAGCTTCTGTTTAGCACAACATGCACGTAATGAAGTTGTTATTTTGGCAATCATATGAGCAGATATGATTATGGAAAATACCAACTGTGTACTAATATTTTACATTTACAGCATTTAGAAGACACTTTTATCCAAAGCGACTTACAATAAGTCCATTTGTCAATAGGTCATACGCCAGTCACTCTGTTAGAATAATGACCTCAGCAGTCATCAGTGCTCATTTAGTTATGCGTACAACAACGTGTACGCATAACAGAGCAGAACATAGAACAGATTGATGATTGCCATAGTGGTCTTAGGTTAATGGGAGTGCTATGTGGTAGAACGGTCAGTTTGTTGTATTGGCACACAAATCCTCAAGTATATCTTGAGGATTTTTTGATCTGCAGGACATCATGAACAAGTGATGAGCTATATTTCAGAGGGCAGACTACAAACGCCTCCAGACACTGCAATTGAAAGTGCACCCTGTTTAGTCTTTCTCCACCACACTGTTACACAGTACACGACAAAGACTGTTATTCTCGTTAACCTTGTGCGTTGTAATCGTTTCCGGTTTACATCATGTTACAGAGGATTTGTATGCAAGATTAAAGCTAATTAAGAAGATGGGTCACACACACACAGAGCACACATGCACACGCACAACCCCCTGATCCTCATCTCTATAGTCCCTCCGTGACCAAATAGGATTGTAGTTGTGGTCAGGGGAGTCAAACTAACTGCACCCTCCTCCTTGTGCTCCTCATCCCCCTTTTTAATCACACTTTTCTCTCCTTCTCTTGCCGTCACTCCTTTTCTCTCCCTCCTACTTCGGCCGGTGTGTTTAGAGGCCTATAGCCTTAATCCACAGCCCCACTGTGATTTTGTTACCATAATCTGGACCGGGATTGGCTCAGCTCTAGCAGGCCCTATTTGACAAGGACAACCACAGTGAAAATAAAAACATGTCCACACTTAAGAGCTTCTAACCATCTGTTTGCTTTACTCGTGAAGTAAACAACACATTTCACCATGCCTCTGAAGAGTCGTCTTTTATCACCTGCAAACTTCGAGTTTGTGAAACTCGGCGGGATGTTTATACATTTAGTTTGCTGTGACAGGGTAAACAAGATTATTCTCTTAATCATTCTTTTAATCAGTCAAAAATAAACTGTATGAGACTGGCTGTACTGGACAGCAGATATTTTGTTAAGTTTAAATTGGAAGCAAGTCAACCAAGCCCTGAAAAATGAAGCATTAGTGCTTCATGTATCATAATAAAGGGGATAATCCACAAAATGTACTTTTCTTTCTTACCAAGCCGGAAGGCCATTTTGATGTTGACAATTGGCTGGATTTGGCCTGGTCAGGTTGTTCACTTTGATTCTTGATTTCCTCTGAGCAATTAATCCTGTGTATTTTCTATTGAAGTTTTATTTTTGTTAGATCTTCTCTGCCAAGTTCTACTATTTGCCTTTTTAATAACAAATATATAGTAATAGGTATATATGTGTCATGTAACATGTATTTATCTACATGATTTAGGTTTAATTCAGAGCTGGCAAGTCTCACGTTTTGACTGTGAGATTCCCACCTATCAACCAGTTCACATGCTCACACGCCACACCTTGTATTTCTCACGCTGAGAATCCCAAAATAAATATACTGTATATTTCCTCACTTGCGCTTTCCCGTCACTGTTTACACTTTTCGCACACTGCATGCACGTTACATGAACTCCCACGTGCAACATCCTAGTACGGAGTGCAGTCAATTATTTCATTCATGAAATAATACCATGCTTGTGGATACATGACTCAGGTGGCAAGCTTCAGCAAAATGTCACACCCCTGTTCCACCATTCTGGCTGTCCCGTTTATACAGACATCGTTCCGGCTCTGTGACTAGGCTACCTCCGCTGCCTGCTCAAAGGCATAACAACAATGACCTCCTGTTCCGGCGCCGTCCCTTTTACATTTGCCTGTGATCTACTTGATACTGTGAGCTAGTAATGTTAAGGGGATTTAAGTATAGCTAGTAACTAGCTTTTGTAGAGATTGTGGGTCAGTGAAGGAGACAGAAAACCTTAGGTGTAGCCTACTTTTAAAAGTAAGTGGTCAACCAAATGGCCATTTATCACCAGCTCCTACTATTGGTCTTGTTTTATCAGATTTTCCAATTGTTTTAATTTCTACTTGTGCTGGTCAATTATGAACAATATGTAAAATTGCAGGAATCTGGTTTTTAAGTTGCAAAAATAATTGGGAGGGGGAGAGGTGGCCGCCAAAACGCACAACATTTTTGATCACTCCGCCCCAAAACACATAATCTCACTCCGAAGAGACGTTTATGGATTAACATAACAGAACAAATGGATTAGGCTACTTCTTGAAATTGTCAGATGAGGTCAGCAAACAGAGAAAGAGCGCTACAGGTTAAGACGAACACGCTAGAAAGAGAGAAGCTTGCATTTTCACTGGGGCGTGTGTCTCTTTAATAGCTGGAGCGTGCTCATGGGGAGAAGGGGGTGGCTGCATTGGAACAGTCCTCTCTAATGAGCAGATTTACAAGAGCGAGAGAGAGAGAGAGACAGAGACATACATACACACACAGAGGGTATGAGAGAGAGAAAGAGATAGGGAGGGAGGCTGACGGAGAGACATCCAACCATAAAAGGGAGAAGTGAAAAGATTGGGACGGTGGGTTTGCAGGCAGGCTGTACATCAGCCAACTCCCCACAGGGACACAAGCAGACGAACGATAACCGGATCATATAGATAGATGTTATTTCATCAGCCAGTAAACCTCTACGCAGCCCACGCAGAAGATAAACCACTTACGGACATAGTGGATTAAAGACCTACAGACAGACTGAGAGAAAGAGAGCAAGAGAAGAGAGAGAGAGAGGCAACCGAGTAAGAGATGGGGAGAAATTAATCTATTCACTTGTTTATTTTCATTCTCTGCGTGTGCGCACTTGCTGCCGGAAAGTGTGCATGTATATGGTGTGCGCGCGTGCGTGCGAGCGAAAGGCTGAAGACTGCATTGCTGCTCTCTGGCACTACAGAATAGACTGGAAAGAAAAATATCAAACAGCCTTTTGATTGTTTTCTATCCCTACCTTCCTTTTTGCGTGTGCATGTTTCTTGCTATGCATGGTGCTCATGTTTTCACGTTTATGAGGACTGGCAACCAACAGGATGGTGTTTCTATAAAGCCTGTAGAACCAAGGATTCTTCTTTTTCAAAGTCTTTCTCACTGATCGGCTGGATTGCCCTGGACATACAAGCTTGGGAGAATCTTATGTAGTGACACCACCATATCTTATCTTGAGAGAAGCTTTTTTAGAAACATTTTCTTTCGTTTTATTCAAGTTGCACAGCCCCATCTGGGGCCTTGAGGGTGACCAGGGAGCACAACGTTGGTTTCTAAGGCTGGAGACACAGAGGTCTATAAAGGTGCTGTCACTGGAAAGACCATCGGAACACTGCTTTCGAAGTGAGAGCTCTGTAGACTGGATGGCAGGGCATCCTGGGCACATTAACGGTGCACTCTCTGTAACTTTCTGAGAGAGGATAATGGCATCTTGGGGCTTTTTCCCTTCCTCTCTCACCTGCGCCCGCTACACAGCTGCTTGGGAGTGCTAGCAAATAGTACACAGCCAGAGAATGGTCTGACCGGCGTCGCGCTACCGAGGCCCCTTCCCATCTCACCGGGACTCTCTTGCATGCCAGCAGGGGCCTAGTTTCGGTGGTTTGCCTGGTATCTACGTCCTGTTTTTTGACTCGACCAAGGGCAGAGGGACTACGGTCCTGGCTTTGGTTCAGGAGGTTTTTGCTCCATCACCTGGACCTCACACTTGTGCATTTGCTTTAGCAGCAGGCATCCTGCTCGTCTCTTCCCGCTTTACGTTTGTTTTCTTTTTCTTTTCGAGGCTTCGAGGTAATTGCCAAGACCTGTTTCATGCATGTCCACTGGGGGCAGGTTCAACTTTGACGATGGGGGGTCATACTGCGGCGGGTGGGAGGAGGGCAAGGCGCACGGCCACGGGATCTGCACAGGGCCCAAGGGCCAGGGGGAGTACTGCGGCTCCTGGGCCCACGGCTTCGAGCTGCTGGGCGTGTACACGTGGCCCAGCGGGAACACCTACCAGGGCACATGGGCTCAGGGGAAGAGGCACGGCGTCGGTGCGGAGAACAAGGGCCGCTGGGTCTACAAGGGAGAGTGGACCCACGGCTTCAAGGGCCGCTACGGCGTGCGCGAGAGCACGGGCACGAGCGGGCGCTACGAGGGCACGTGGCACAACGGGCTGCAGGACGGGTACGGCACGGAGACGTACTCGGATGGAGGTACGCCGGGCTCTCTCTCTCTCTCGCACGCATGCACGCACGCACACACACACACACACACACAGGCGGGAGGGCTTGTGGACAACGGCTGGCAGGTGAACAGCTGAGTGACAGTTGCTAAGGTGAAGCATATTGAGTAAATCAAGGGGTCACGTCAGGTCTGCCTTTCCAACATCGCTCCCTGTCTATACACACACGCACACACCTATTCAGACTGTGGGGTTGCTTCAGGACAGGGTAGTTTGTTCTTTCGTTATTTTTTCTTGTTTGTTCTCAATTGTTCTTTTATCTTTCTTACTGTTTCTCTCTCTCTGTCTCAGTGCCCTAGCTCTCAGTCTCTGCTGTATATTTGGAGGCCTTATATTCAGGCCAGGCAGCCATAAGGGATGAAGTGAGGGTCAGAAAGAGAGAGATTGGGGCAAATGGGGGAAGTGGCACACTGTAGATGTTGTTTAGAAGGACAGTCATGTGACAGGAAGCCCTGGCGTCTCCGGATCATGCACCCGGCCAAAATATATTCCAAGACATGTCCAAAGGTGGCTCAGTTTCTGGCACTGCTGCCTCTGGTCTTGGCTTTCATTTATGTGTGTGTTTGCGTCCTAATGGACTTCATCTGGGACCTCCTATTTCCTCCCACCTCCAAACATGCACCAATTAGGCTAATTGGAGTTTCTCAATTGCTCTTAGGTGTGAATTGTGTGTGTGCAATTGAGTGGCAAGTCAATAAAAAATATACAATGTGAAGATGTAGTATGATAGTCTAGTCTAGTATCTCAAGTTCTTTTGAGACCCCTGATAAACATCTATGCTATGTAAATAAACCTGAATAGACCTCTGCTATTAGTCCTCTGCTATTAGGGGAAGAGAGGGTTGTGTAAGAGAGGAACATTAGCCGTGTTGACATATTTACAGGCAGATCCTGTACGTGCAGCAGGGATTGTCCTAGTTATGTGTGTTTATCAAGATTCCAACGTGAGATTTATACAGTACACTGTGTTCTCATGGCCTCTGTGTAGAAATGTGGTGTGCAAGTTATCATTGTATCTGTCCGCAATTAGTCTAATAAAGATAGGTCAAGGCCGACAAAGAACTACTGAGAGTATAAAACCTTCCAGAACAGGCTCATGGCAGTCAAAAAGAGACAATAAAAAAAAACATGCGGTGCTCATGGTACGGTCATGACCTGTTTAATATCATAACTCCTCACTGTTGCTAATTGGCATTGTCACCCTCTCTCTCTCTCTCTCTCCTATTTTCTAGCCTAAGGTTTGTTGATCTATAATACATGGTAGCCTATTCTTTACCATTTTGGCCAGGTAGCCAAAAGCTGGGGGTCCATTAGGTAGTTGACAGGGGCTAGTTGACAGGGGTTCTAGTTTTAGAAGTAAATTCTAAGCAGGTAAAGGCTGTAAATAAATCTTAGGTGATAGAAGGGTGGCACTGCTGTATTAATGTTTGCAAAATTTCTGCTCGTCAGTTGACCTGTGCTTTGGCCTTTGTGCTAATAGTTTTATTCCTAAATGCCATACATCCACTACTATGCCAGTGAAATTACTTTGTAGGAACACACACTGTAAGAAAACCTTATTTTTTTCTTTCATTCCTACAGTTGGTACAGGAGAGCAGGTATAGCTGTACTCTATTCTACTCTGCTCTACTATACTGTACCGTACCATTAGCTTTTCCTGGTCTATACACAAACTACATGTGACAACACTTGTTTTGATCAACTATTTTTTATATTCTTCTCCACTGCTGTCCTCGTTCTCTATCCCTCATGTTTCTCTTCTTTTCTATCTCACTCTTCACTCGCTCCACTGCGTTTCCAGTGAAGCTGCACTGCAAAGTAGGGTTTCCACGGTAACACTCGCCGACACGCTGCAGGTCATGGTGTCACGGGGGACTCAGTGCTCCTCACTGCTATTGGCTGGGCTGCTCGCCATACTGAGCCCTGATTGGCCAACTGGGTGGCCAAGTTAATGGTGTTTACTGAGATGAACAGCTAAGCTGAGTGCTTACCAACCATTGAGGGATAGAAAGGGCTTGTGAAAGAGGGACAGAGTCAAAAGAAAGTGGGAAAGGTTGGAATCAGAGTGATAGAGACATTTACTATTAATAATCATTTAAACATGGCCTCTTATTAGTCCTCTGTGCCATTCCAGAGAAGCACTTACAGTTCCTTAAATGTTGAATGAAAATATGCAGCAATAGCGTCATCAAATTTTCCTTTACCAGTATTTTTCCCACCTTTGGCTGTAGTTGTAGACCTGTATATTTTGGAGTGGAACCAGTGGAGGTCAGAGAACCAATACATTTGGTTCATATAGTGACCAAGCAGAATGTCAGTGTATAGCGTTATATGGAACTAAAGCAGCTTTATAGTTTATTAAAGTTCAGTGCAACTTTTAAGATGAATTAAGTCATAAAAAGATTGGAAAGTTTGACATAAAGCTCTTTGGTTTGATACAATTCCTGGTGTCAGTGACATGTGTTACTAATTTTCAAAAGAGAAAAAAATAAATTAATAGTTCATAAAAAGTAACCAATTCTACCTTCCGTCTCTATTTCTCACACTCAGTCCTTTCTCCACCATAATTTTCCAATCAAAATATTAAAGTGGTCCATAGAAATTACAGGGTTTTACTCTACTTGAAATTACTGACCTATACAGGGCCTTTATGATACTAGATGCATACTAGAACAGTGGGAGGTCTTTAATGATACCCTGCAGGAGAAATAATTGCAATTACAAATGACGTTGAATATACAGTACTGATTTTTTTTAGACATCCACTCCTACTGTGTCCTTTGAATAAAACAGGCAGTACTGATGGAGTTAAACCTAGAGACAGAGCACAGAGACAAGCATTTGTTTAAGAGACAATTATAAATTCAGCCCGGGGGTTGGCGCGTGATCAAATCACTGTACCGCTGTGATGTATCCATGGCTTTCCACGCATTAACTCTTTCCGTGCCACTGCCGTGTGCCCATGTTCGCTGGAGCGACATATCGGGCCTATATGATTGTGTTGCTTTTTATGTTGTCTGCTAAATTGTTTTGGCATACAAGCTTGGAGTGGATTGTCTGTGACTCTATAAGGCCTTTGGCCCTAAATTTTACACATCCAGTAACCACTATTATTTTAATTTAAGCCCACATGTTTCATACATTAAAAAAAAAAAAAAAAAAAACTTTAATGGGCTACGACATGTAATTCATTTCTGTCTTCTGCAGTCTTTTATGCTTTCAGAACCTTGGAGAGCTCTGTGGCCCACGGCAAATACATCAAATAAACTAGCACATTATTAATCCCAGAGGATAAATTTGTTAATTTAACTTAATTTAGCAACACATAAACAAACATTGGATGTAAAGTAAATCTAGTAAGAATCAGTTTGGTTCAGACCACAGACCTAGTTTGTGAGGTCTTCTCCCAGTCTTAAGATCCTTGGTTAGCCATTACTGGATATTACTAAGTACCTCACTTTGCATTAAAAAGGGGGAAGGATAGGTTAGTTTCTATCTCTTAGCCAAAAGGTAAAGGGTTCAATCCCCACAATGCCCAGTCTCTCTGTATCATTAAGCAACCAACCTACTCCATAAAACTCTCTGACAGACGATACTCAAGTTGAGGGAAAACGGTTGGGGTCTTGAGTCACTTGTGGAAGCTAGGCAGTGGCAGAATCGGCTCCAGATGGGCCGCAGAATTCTGGATGCTCTACGAATTCTACCTGACCCTTGGTAGGTAGAAAGGTACAGTTGAATGTGGTTAGCATAAGTAAGTGTAAGTAATAGAAACCATGTAATTAGATCACAGAGGCAAGAGATTTTGTGTACAGTGATAACTGTAAGGGTCCCAACACAGAGCCCTGAGGGACACCTGTGTTGAAAGAGCAAGATTTACACAGGGATACATTCCACATGACCTGATAAGAACGAACAGCAAGGGTGGGGAGAAGGTTCTATTGGTTCATTCACATTTACAGCATTTTATCCAAAGCGACGTACAATTAGTACATTTGTCAATAGCTGAATAGGTCATACACCAGTTATCGTAAGCAAACAACATTCTCTTAGAATAATGACAACAGCATGCCAGCTTAGTTGTACATTTCACAACATACATTACCTATTCATCAACACAGCAGATACTGGTCCAGGAGGATGAGAACTGAGCAGTGGGAGCAAGCTCTAGCAGTGTGAATGGCCTCCATCACCAAAAAGTGCAGTCTCTGTGGAGTCAGCATTCCTGAGGCCGGATTGGTGTAGGATAAGTTGAGGGTTTTGGACAGGAGAGAAGGAATACCGGCCTGTAGTTTTGGATGGCAGCAGCTACAAGCAGTTATTTTTTGTGACACAAAGGGTTTAATATTCATATTTTCTATGGCTTTTAATCTCCCACCCATACTGCTCTGTACTGTCCTCTCTACCACCTGATCCCCCATGCAGTCTGAAGGCCTTTTAAATGGATGGTAATCCTATTACCTGGTTGCACCTGTGTATATACAGTATATACAGTTGTGTCTGTTCTTTGGTTATTCTATGGCTTCGTCTCACAGCTGTGTACCAGTTTGAATACAAAAGCCTTAACAGATGTGCTGCCCAGCTGTGTATGACATACAAGTGTGTGTACACATGTATGTGTGTGTACTGTATATGTGTGTGTGTATGCGTGGACATATTCAGGTCATTGGGTAGACCTGTGCATTTGGTTCTCTGTGTGTGTGTGTGTGTGTGTGTGTGTGTGTGTGTGTAGGGGTGCTGAGGAAGTCAGAAAAGCAGGAGGTTGAAGAAAGAAAGTATTTGCTGTCCTTACATGGGCATTTGGTTTGGTTAGTGTGACAGCGTGCACTACATGAATCAGAGTCCTGTTACATCACAGATACAGCAGGCGAACGGTGAAGCACTTTCAAACCTATTGGGATGCATGCCTCTGTTTGTGTGTGAGCGCAACTGCCTCACTCTCTGACACTCACCCACACACACACACACACACACACACACGCATATCAGCATTCAAATGTCCTACTTTTCAGCAGCGTGGAAATGTAAGGACGATGATCTGAGTATGAGTGTTGCATTGTGGGAGAATGTGGATGAATGGAAATAGACGGACTGGCGGAGAAAACCAACAGATGTAAAAATGCGGCTTTTCTGCTAAGCACTAGCAATATACTGTAGACAGTAGAACCTGGGAGACCTGGGTGGTCAGACTATTGTGGTGTTATAGCTTACATAGGATTAGCGCATCAGTGCACCAATGTGTTGGAAGCTCGCCTCATGATGTCAGTCTCATATTATACTGTATAGCCATGCCATTCTTTTCTACGCAGATTTTGTATAGTATTGATTATGTAATCAATAATCAATTGATATTCAATAATAACTATGTTGTCAACACTGAAGGTCTGTATGAGCCAGAGGTAACTTTCAACTAGCATGTCATGCAAAGTGGAGCTAGATTGGTTAAGCTGCCACATGCAGTCCAGATGGCCTGGTGATTTTGTAAGATCCACAATTTGTTTCTCTCAAATGGAGTCGGTACCAATAGGCGTCAACAGAATCATTAGCAGGACATTGGACCACGGTCCCCTTTAACTAACGTGAACAACAAACGTTGAAACGCAGTTGAATGGAGAGTTCCCTGGCTGATGTGCAAAGTGAAGCAAATCGTGGAGGTGGAGCTTGCAAAATCATCATGGCTTTAGCAGGCTAGTCCAGACTGGGGAACCAGTTAAAACTGGTCAACTGGAACACGCATGCTTGTCCAGTACATGCTTTTGTAAAAACTTTTATATAAAAGCCTTTGCATATGAAACTAGACTAGAACAAGCCCTCACTCATTTTGCACATTCAAAGCTTCCTCCAGTGTCAGGATGAACCCGTTCTGTTCTCCCTCCAGGTACGTTCCAGGGCCAGTGGGTGGGAGGGATGCGGCATGGCTACGGCCTGCGTCAGAGTGTTCCCTACGGCATGGCGGCCGTGATCCGCTCGCCCCTGCGCACCTCCATCAACTCCCTCCGCTCCAGTTCGGAGCAGAGCAATGGCACCGCGCTGCTGGACCGCACCGGGGCGATGGTACCGCCCGCCACCAGCTCCGGCCCACCCACAGTGGGATCCCTGCAGACCAGCGTGTCCATGTGCAGCTCGGGAAGCGGGGGCAGCAGTCCCGCGGTGTCGCGCGGAGGCTTCGTGCTGACGGCGCACAGCGAGGCCGAGCTGCTGAAGGGGAAGAGGAAAGGGGGCTTGTTCCGGCGCTCCATCCTCTCCGGCCTCAAGCTGAGGAAGTCGGATTCGCGGAGCTCGCTAGCCTCCCAGCGGTCAAAGCAGAGCTCATTCAGGAGCGAGGCTGGGATGAGCACGGTGTCCTCTGCCGCCTCTGATATCAACTCCACCATCAGGTAATAAAACGGAGTAGCTAATGGGCTGGAGAAGCCCACCTAGCTTACTGTGTCTCACAGAACTCAAACTTAACACAGTGTGCTTATCTCTTCTGCTATAACCGATCATGAAAGATGTGCTAGCAAACAAAATGGGATAGCCACCATTGCTAGCCTGGCATTATGCAGTGGGCAGCTAGATTTTTAAAATGTAAAGCTCATCCCTTGCTGTTTTGTTTTTTAATTGACATTGTCAACCTTATTCACTTTGGGCCTGTAAGATTAGACACCAGAACACTACTACAGCCCTGATTGGTCAACTCAAACAGACCAGCTTGCATTTGTTTTGTGTAAGCTTGTGTGTGTCTCTTATAAATGAGATCAATGACAGATTAAGAGCAAGATTAAGGCTAGGCTCAGAACAAAGTAAAGGCGGGTTCCAGCATGACCCTGATGAGGCTCTCGTACCAATTGGAGGCGAGACTGCTCCTGTTACATCTCAGCTAACTGAACCAGGAGGATGTGCATGATGTTAAAGAGCATTTTGCTATATGCACTGGAAAGCTAGAATTTAAAAATGTAAAGCTCATCCCTTCCTGTTTTAATTTATTTGAAATTGTCAACCTTATTCACTTTGGGCCTGTAAAATTAGACACTACTGGTGACTAATCCTAGTTCATCAGGCACTACTGATTGGTCAACTCAAACAGACCATGTTGCATCCTTCAGGAGTATAGGAGAAACGGGAACAGAGACAAATAGCAGTGACCAGATACACAGTTAGTGCAGCACAGGGTCGGCTCTTTCTTTCATGTTTTTATGTGAAGCACATTGAGTCTGCTTGTGTTTGAAATGTGCTCTAGATATAAAGTGCCTTGCCTTGCCTTGCCTGGCCTGGCCTTGCCTGTAAACCAGCGTGAACTTTCACCTTTCCAGCCTCGGGGATGCGGACGCAGAACTGGCCGTCGCCGACGACGACGTGGACGCCACGGCAACAGAGACCTATAGCGGGGAATGGAAGAACGACAAGCGGACGGGCTTTGGCGTGAGCCGGCGCTCTGACGGGCTGCAGTACGAGGGGGAGTGGCTCAGCAACAAGCGCCACGGTTACGGCTGCACCACCTTCCCCGACGGCACCAAGGAAGAAGGCAAGTACAAGCAGAACATACTGGTGAGCGGGAAGAGGAAGAACCTGATCCCCCTCAGGGCCAGCAAAATACGAGAGAAGGTGGACCGAGCCGTCGAGGTAGCCCAGAAATCATCGGACATTGCCCGGCAGAAGGCAGAGATTGCCCTATCCAGGTAAATGAAGTGCCTTTCTGTCTGTCTATTTACAGTATCTATTGTATCTATCGAACATCTATCTGTTTATCTATCTACTGCAATGCATCTATCTATCTGTCTGCCTGCCTGTCCTGACTAAAAGACGGATGGACCGTCCCTCAGTTGAAGTCACTGGCACGACAAGTAAAATGCTTATTGTGCTGGGGCAACAGAAATAAGGTGACATGTGATTGTTCAGCTACAGGATAAATGAAATACCTTTTTCAAAAATCGAATAAAAACCAACCAAACATTAAAAAGATTTTAATGCTGTTTTTTAACGTTACAGACAAGGTAATTGTTTGGATTATAGTATAGGTAAATGGGTAAATACTGACTCATAGCACAGGGGGCATGTCACTGTGTCTGATGTTGTGACAGGCTGTCACGAATTGTGCTGCAAGGCTGTAGCACTCGCTGACCTCTCTTAGTAAGAAGCATAGTGTGTCTTCATTGGGGAGCTTTTTAAACCCCCCTTTGGGTCATTAGAGGGCTTATTTACAGAAATAGTGTTTGCATTTTGGACATTGGGGCGAGGAAGTGGACGTCTGTCTCTGGGACAGGCATTTCACATTGAGCACATAGCCTTTCTTCTGGTGGGAGACATTTGTGACTCTATCTGCCTGTTCCAACCAGCAGGCCGATCAGTGTTTTTCTATTCTTGGAGACCGTCATGGTGGTCAGGTACTGCGCTAATGTGTACTGTCTATTTAGTAGCCGTAACATTTGAGTTTGTGTTAAGGTTTTGGGGTTTTCTTTCAGTCAACATAAGTTGAGGACCTTGTGGTGGAATTTGGTAAATTTTCGGCGCTAATAGAATTTGATGGCTGTGATGTCTCTCTCTCTCTCTCTCTCTCTCTCTCTCTCTCTCTCTCTCTCTCTCTCTCTCTCTCTCTCTCTCTCTCTCTCTGTGGGTTTGTGTCTCAAAACACAGGGGCAATAGGCAGATCCCATTAGCTCCACTGTATGGAAGCTTGTGGAAGGTTGTGTGCGTCTCTTATAAATGAGATCAATGACAGATTAAGAGCAGGATTAAGGCTAGGCTCAGAACAAGGATAAGGCGGGTTCCAGCATGACAGGGAGAGAACCCACTCTCTCGGATGAGGCTCTCATACCAATTGGAGGTGAGACTGCACCTGGTACAACTCAACCAAGAGGATGTGCATGATGTTAAAGAGCACATCCACAAACTTCATAAACATAAACAAAATAGACAGAAACCCTACCAAAGGAGGCCAGTGATTGCCATCATCATTCATCACATCAAATTCACATAATTCTTTACCTATAAACCAACAGTTTGCCAAAACGCCCTTTAATGGGCCTTTGCCAGAGACTCTGGGCTTTAACCCTCGCCCCCACCTCACACACACACAGCAACACACTTATTTGTCAGATTCCTCTTCTTGGGTGGCGGTTTGGTGGAGCTGTAGACTTGCAGAGGTCAGAAAACTGCATATACTCAAATGAACCAATCATAATTAAGGTCTCATTTGTCTCACCCCAGAGATGTTGTCTGTACATAACTAGAAGAGCACTAAACATCAGTCAAATAACTCTGAACACATGTGGGTGACTGGGCAGCTTTCTTTCTTTCAACTGACAAGTTGAATCTGTTGCTCTTGATCATTTGTCCTCTTCATGGTCATTGGTGCTCCCAGCCCAGGGTACAAAGCCATAGCTGACCAGGATTAGTATGGAAAGATGCCAAGCTTACTGTCAGAGTTGAGCTTTTAAATGCTTTCAGGGATGGCCTTCCCCCAATATTATTAAATCTCTGAGATTATTTTCTGTTGCATTATTATTGCTGTTTCACCAATTGCCGCACAGTGCAACTGTACAGACGGTGAAAGTTTCTCTAATGTAATCAGTAATTTAGTTATGTATTAAGAAGCAAGTGGGGGTCACCCATGACCTTTTGGCTGGAAGTGACAGACACTAGACCCCGTCATTAATTATGAATTGGAATTTCATAATTAATTTCCATATTCCACAGAAGTAGGACAGTATTGCTCCAGAAGTAAATGTGTTGCTCCGGCAAACGACAGCCCCAAAACAGGCCCAAAGTCCAAGAAAACCTAATTCTATTTGAAAAGTTGCAGTTGGATTATTTGCATGAAGCTTATCATTACATAACATGACACAGTAGAGATGAACCCAGGCACCTGCAGAGTTTAGGCAGGAGCCCAGTGAGGCTATTTGGCAACCATCCCCCACACTGGGAAATACCATCCACATGTCAGCAAACACTTACTGACAGCAGGCCGCGGGTCTCAGCGGTGTATTGACACACACACATACACACACATACACACACTAAATCATATTTACTTGTGCCTGTTCATATATCACCGCCTCAACAACCACCTGCTAGGGTCTGCTCCTGATGTAGTGAAGAAAAAAAAGCTACAGTATTACTCATAATGGATTATATAACTCTGCATTGTAAAGGCAAGGGAACACATACTGTAAGTGCATAGTGCTTTTGTTACATTTTTTTAAACAGTCAAATTAGTTTGATTATGATTGTTTTGAGGTGAGTTTTTAGTCTGTTTAGATGTTAGTTTTTAGTCCCACTAAAAGTAAGAGAGAAGATCTCTGCATTGTGCTACAGTTTGGGAGAGAGCAGACACACACACACACACACACACACACAAACCTGACATTTCATATTTGCATGTGTGAATGCAGCATTTGTACACATCTGCCTGTGCACGTGTGTGGTCAGTGCACATAACACTATGGGCCCTATCTTACACCCGGCGCAAAGTGACACCAAGTGTCTTTGCTAGTTTCAGACCAACACAGTTGTCATTTTCCTGTCCAGCGCCCACGTTGTTTAAATAGCAAATGCACTTGCGCCCATCTGAGCGCCCGTGGGAATGTTGGTCTTAAAATGATGTGTGGTCAGGCGCATTTCTATATTGAGGCAGCAGAAAGCGATTGACCAACAAAAACTTGGTCTGCAGTCATTGTCGCAGTCTTTCACTCAAGGCTGTAATTATAATATATATCGGGGGGAACACATCCACCATTCAGCTACATTCCCATGCCATTTTGCTTTCAACGTACTATTTTATACAAATATAACGTTGGCCTTGCTTGCTTTTAATGATGTGGCACATTTTAAATCAACGGTGGTGGAAAGCTTTACTGAGGCTTTTATTTGCTATATTCAATGTTTTCAATGATTTGCTGATGAATTATCTCAAGAACTGTGACCCTGTAGAACTGTGCGGTGTAGGCAGGTTGGACGCTATCCCTAAAATCACCGAAAGATACAACTGGTCAACTGTTAGCTAGCTGATAGTTTGAAGATAAAGGCAATGAAGAAAGACAACCATTTCTGCTGTTTGGCTGTTATTCTGTCTTTCTAAACATCTGTATTTCTGAAATCACTAAGAGAAGTGAAGTTAGGAAAGAAAGTAAAAAAGAAAGCAAGAGAAACATACAGATAAACAGACACACCATTAAAGTGCAGGCAGGACAGACAAGACATCTGGAGGGCAGTACCTTAAACATAACAGGATGGAAATGATTTCTAAGGAGGGACCAAGAGTGTCCTTGTTGAAAGTAGGGTGCTGCTTTCATAAGGTGTAGTCTACCCTACAAATGAAGACGATGGCAAATCAAGACCTTCAGCATTTAAAGCAAAACAAAACAAACAGACCCTATTTTGACCCCATCTGTACACGTGTCTTGTGAAGCACAATGCAGCTGCAGTCTATGAGCCGGCTCTTCACAGCACGCATACGTGCGTTCTCAAACACACACACACACAGTTTAACCCAGTTACAGCCTCTCTCTCAAAGCAGGACAGCAGGGTGTTTCCTAGCGGAACACCCTGAGAACTTTGGTGGTTTAACGGCCACAGGATCAGCACTGCAGAGGTTCTTTATAGAGCAGACTGGAACACTGCACAGATACTGTAGACTCTCTCTCTCTCTCTCTCTCTCACACACACACACACACACACACACACACACACACACACACACACACACACAC
>JAODLI010012813.1:0-24895 GCA_027575585.1 Percopsis omiscomaycus | reverse complement strand
CTGAAGGGGGGGGGGGGGGTTACTGTGATGCTGAACTCATCACTGGAAAAGAAACCCTCCTGCAGTTTCCACATAAACTCCGGTCACAGAGCCCTCACAGCTCCTCAGTTTCCTATCCATCAATGTGAGTCTGTACTTACACAAGCTTTCTGCAAGGGGGACGTGCAAATGGCTGCATTTGTCTCCTTTGACACGTGACAAGAGTGGCTAATTTAACAGCCATGTATGGAGAGGGCCTGGTATCCTGAGTAACCTAACAAACTGAGACATGTACTTCCCCTTTCTGTTGGTGACATGTGACGGCTGGATAAACACTGGGCGAATACTGGACATTTTCACTAGTGCACCCTCACTTTATCCCCCCCCCCCACCCCGGCTTTTTTCCAGGCTACTTTCACAGGACAAGCTGTCTGTGGGAAAGGCAATGAGGGTGCAACAAGACATGCACGTGTTTCTGACAATGGGGGGAAAATACTACTGGAGAATTTTTTTTTTCCCCCATTGTGAAAGCCATATTATAGACTGTCCTTGCTACCTCTGTGAGATGATGTCATTGCGGGTGTCTAGATACGTAGGGGGCTAGATGTAAACATGGATAATTGCCTTGTGTTCAGCGCTCACTAACGGCTAAGTCTGACATTTCTCTATGTGCTCACTAAAAATAGAAGGAGGCAAAATTGTACAGAGCTTAAAATAGACACACAAGCAGGGCAGTGAGTAGATACTGTACATGGATAGATAGACGCCAATGGTAACAAGCCTTAACAAGTTTATAATAATAAGGTATTCATTATTATAAACTTAAGGTATTACCATGAACCTAGAATGAATTCTATCCTTTGACTGTTAAAGCAGACGTAAAGCGGGGGGTGTAAAACAGCTGTGGCGGGCTGAGGGACTCACAGGTCGTAGTGTTGATTCCACTTGGGGTCGAGGGTGTTCCTGACCGTGTCTGTGGAGTGGCATTGTCCTGAGCCATCCACCACCACCTTGGCAAAGGGATCAGGGAGGCCTGCGGGGAGGGGAGGGGATTAAAAAAACAAATGCACCAACAAAAAAAAATAACACACTCGGATTTAACAGAAACCAGAACACATCAATCTATCATTATGAAGATGGGGGAGGTGGAAGTCTAGGCTGATTATGAATGGGAAGAGAGGGGTTTGTAAGGTACAGTACTTTGATGAACGACAGGGCGACAGGCTGTGAATGGCAACATTTGACAGCAGGGTTAACGTGATCACACTGTGTGCCAAGTGAACACCAAGAGCAACTGATACTGACGCCTCCAACACTTAACCCAGTTTCCACAGAAGCAAACAGGACTGTCCGGGGCATTCATGAAATATTAGTCTGTATCTATTCACAATGCAACAACAATTTGTTATTGCTAAAAGTTGTATTTTGTGTTCTATGTAGTGTTGACTGCTACAGCTTCTTAAGTTTCCTCACAGAACACCATCCCGTTTATTCTACATATATATCGTCAACTGTCAACAGAGATGGTTTGCTAGGTGTCAATAACAAAGCCCCACGTGACCCTGCTGTGGGACCTGTTGGGCGACATTTCACCTGTTTCGGTGGAAGTGCGCACATCGACAGACACAATGAGATGATGTCAAATGGTACGCAGAAACAAGGGTGCGCTCATCATCTGGCTTTGGCTTCTGACTCTACTCTCCGTCTATGAGTGTTTGCTCAGCTTCTCGCTGCTGGAATGGGACAAACAGGCACCACAGAAACCACCTGAGTCTGCGAGGAGGGAATCTTCACGGGCTCACTCTCCATGACAGCCTGACCCAAACACACCAAAACACTCGCAACGCTGTGGTTGTTACCGAGGTTCAAAATTAAACTGGCGAGCCTATTCTAAATATGCTTGGAAATGGCTAATTGCATATACATTTGAAGGTATTTTAGGAACACTATACACTGCACTATATTTAACTGTTGTCTTAGTGTGAACCAACGTGCTGGGCATATTTTGCCTTTAAAAAGGGGAAATGGAAGAAGGTGTGTGTGTGTGTAGATATATATATATATATCTATATATAACTTCTAGAATAAACTCAAAGCCTTTCCTAAAGGGTGATGGTGGCCAAAAACAATGTTTCCATAAACAAGAGTGAGTAATAATAATGAACCCTTGCTCGTTCTATGCAATGTTTACATGACATCAATGTGTCAAACGTGTCATATCTTATGTCATGCTATAGGGTAAAGCAGAGAAATTACTTAATTAAAGACCTGGCAGGGATTAAACTGAAATAATAAGTCTCGAGCCGCATCGCTAACGTTTCAGGGTGAAGTTATGAAAACACTCAAGGACACACAATGTGGTAACCCGTTCCATGTTGGTGAAGGCAGCTTACAGCAGGCACATTGCCCACCAGCCCAAACTGACCCACTTTTTTAAATTCTCATGGGGTGGTGCTTATCTCAGTAAGTATGCTTCCCAAAGACTCCCAGAGGCCAAAACAACAATGTAAAACTGGAGGTTTAGCAACACAAATGACAGTGCCAAAAAGTGTTAACAATGTTTTATAGGAAAGGTTTCAGGTTTCAAGTTACTTACGAAAAAAGTCTTTCTTCACCAGGTTTTTGGCACAAAGCACTGGAAAAGAGAAAAAGAAAACATTGTAACATTTGTTTATTTGTATAGATAGATCACAAAGTGCAAGTTTACATGTAGCTGAAAAGCACTTGTTCTTTAAATCTGAATAACGCACTGGAACAAAACTTAAGATCATAATTTGTGGAGTTTTTTTCTTCATTAATGAATGCCAGATTTTTCAGCTGTGGAAGGAAAATGTTATTTTTAGATATAGATCCCTAGACAGGGTGTTGACATTCTCTTATCTGGTTCCAGACTGATCTAGAAGTTACTGTGCAGAGATGATAAGTGATTTAAAACTGTGATAAATTCTGCGAGAACCAAGTCACTGTACAGATTGCATTGGATTTGTATTAAGTAGCACTGCGTCAACAGCAATGTTTACCCCTTGGCTAAAAAAGTTGTCTTAAAGTCTAGATAGTCAGTTGGTTTACTGGTTTGAGAGCATATTTTTCTACATCATGAGAAAACAATGTGCATTGAATAGCTAAAAACACACAAAAACAAACAAACACACAGGCTAAACAACAACATTTTAAACAACATTCAGGTTCTCCAGCCTGAACAAAACCACATACAGTACACTCTCCTCTAAAACGGCTGGACGTCTGTCTCTCTCTCTGTCACAAGAGAAGAAGAGGCCCAGTCACCAGCTGGGCATCAGGCGTTACAATTACAGCCACTGAGTCAGGGACATGAAGTATAAAGAGAGCCAGCCTAGCCATTTTCCTGTGCTAACCTATGTTAGCCACGGGAGTGATCCCACTAGTGAATATTGAATAGGCCAATTTGCTGTATTTACTTGCATTTTCTACATACATATTTCTTGTACACATTTCAGAAAAAGGAAACCGATTGTGAAGGCTGATTTTCTTTTCACTTCTACTGACCAATCTGCAGATCCTAGGTATACGTCCCCTCTCATTTTAGTTAAGTTCCCTTTTGGCGGTCTAAATCGCAGATCGGATTAGCCAACTGTCAACTCAGTCTGCAAATCTGATATGAAACGCTGTATCTTACAACTAAAAACCACTTCAGTAGAGTCTCTGGCCAATCCCAGTCTAACTGGCACCAGCCTCGCCACCAGATAGACTCAATCTTGTGTCACCTGCCATGCTACTCCTACTCGCACATGCATTTAGACTCAAATTTACATTCAAATGGCAGCAGATTGGTCGGAGGACAACTGCTGTTCACACCTTACATTGACAGAATCTGCCTCCTGTCTAACATGAACTGTGGAAGCATGTGTGTGGCTGATCTCTTGCTCCGAGTGCACTCAGACTTTACTTTGCTAACACAAATAGACAAAGGCACACCCATAGGGGCCGACTGTGGCTTAAACCATTCAATCTGCACCACATGCCACACACACGAAATATCACCAGCCTCATGCATCAATGTATGCCTGAGCTCATAACATCGTAACTCGCTAGGAAGCAATGTGACCTATGTGCAGTGTCAACTAAATAAACAGCCACAGTGTGAAACACAAACAAATGCATGTTGTGTGGACACACACGGCTTAGAATGTCTAATAGATTGAAACACTCAATTGTATTGAAACACTCCTGGGGGGAGGGGAGGGGGGTGCAGGAAGGGGGAACATGCTCAACAGACGAGGAAGAATTTCTTTCCGCAAACATCCCTGGGAATGTGTTACGTTCCAGAGAAACCCACCTCATTATTCAAACATCTGGTATGCATCTTTCTCATTCGCTCTCTTCCTCAACGCACAGAGGACAGACGCGCGCGCGCGCACACAAACACACACACAGACATCCCTGAGAGACTCTGCACCAGCTCCCTCTCTCTCCCTCCACTCCAACTCCAGTGATCTAATTCATTATTAACAGACACAGAGAGCGGCGTGTGTGTGGTTCTGGGAGGCTGGTGGGGGGGGATGGAACAGGTGACATGCCTCTTTGTGTTTCTACAGTGCTTTGTGCCAGAGACCTTGCCTGTAGTGCAAAGAGGTGGCCTTCTTCCATACCCAGCAGCACATTCCAACCAATATGTAGGTTTGGTTGTCACAAGATCTTTAATTACGTTATTTCCCCCGTTTCTTATTTAAAAGATCCGTCAATTTCATAAACCCACTGTATAACCGGTTGGTACAAAAGGAATCATTGTCATAATGTGCACCTTAAAGCCAGACTGCATAAAGACAAAACATAAAAACAAAATGAGGCCGGGCCCCCGGACATGCCTGTTAGTCTGACTGAGGTGCATAGATGACATGTTAAAAAAAATGGCAAACCTCCCTAAGCCTATATAGTATCCCTCTGGACTGAGCGAAGGAAGCCTACAGACCCTCCACCTAGAACGTATACATACCTCAGCTAGCCACACAGCAGGAAGCCAACACTACAATTAAGCCTATATGGGCTCCATATGAAAACACAAGGGGCCGAATTACAGCTGAAAATGGAAAACTGAGACAAAACCGCTGGAATGATAGAGGTGGGGAGACAATGGTGGCGTGCAGGCCAATCAGGAAACAGAGACCACAGAGGGGCAGGGCCCAAGAGCAGCAATCATGATGCAGTGGAATCTGACCATCAGAACACAGTCCTCATTACACTCTGACTAAACTATCAGACAAACAATGGTCCGCCACTTTCTCAAGCAAAACAATCATTAAAGAAAGAAATAGTAATGTTTTTAGAGCTATATTTCACTCTGCTGACTGAATATGCCGTATCATGATCACCACTCCAGTGCCAACTGATAACAGAAAGGGACACTTGGCTGTTGGAAAGGCCATATGAAGACAGTCTCAATAGGCATTTTGCTACTACTGCCATCTGCCTCATATAATGCTTTTTTTCTGGTATGTTTGTTGCTATTGACTGTCAAGTACAAATCAGATCTTCTAAAACTCAAATCACAAGAGGACACCAAAGCTGACAATCTGATTGCTCAGATAATGTGATACAGTTGTTTCATTTTTGAGAGGATTTCTGAGCTCTCTAGCATGAGGGGTGGAGGTACGCTTACGGGGAGCCTTGTTTTGTGTTGCCGTGGGGTTGGCCTCATTTAGGTGTTGCTGGGCTTCTCTGGGGTGAATACTTCCTGCCTTCCCACTAATCTCCCTGCTCTTGTGTGTAAATCTGAATTTCCAACACCCCTCAAAGCCCCCTAATGAGGTCTTAATTTTAACCACGCAGCTTCTAAAACAGGGAAGAGTAGAAAAAATGTAGAGTAGAAATACAGGCAGGGGTAAATGGGAAGAAATAAAAGAGAAAAATAAATGCTATTCTAACCACATCAAGTTCATGACTAGGTAAGACCCACAATACATTTGGATAGGCCTACAGATTCCCCCGTTGAAACACAAAAGGTCTTTCATCATCCGCGGCTAAATGATATTATATACAGAAAAGCTCAGTTAAATTTCCTTCCTGATGTAATGTAATGACATTGTGTAAAGTGACTGTGCCTTCTCCTATCACCACACACTTGGTTAAAACGTATGCCGCTATGGGGACATGTCGTCCCCCCCCCCAACAAAAAAGGATAAAAGTGGAAAAGATAACACACATTTTTTATGGACATCCACGTCACCTCCGTCCTGGTACATGAAGTGAGGAGGCGGGACACATGTAACTAAACCCACAGACACACTCGAAAATCCTGGGGAAAAGTGGGAAAGAGAACCCCCTTATTTCCGATACTGTCTTGAATCATATTTCTTTTCCATGTCTAAAGGCGCTTTTCCTCTGCAGGAACCCACAGGCCGTTTTAGTGGGGTGGGGTGGTGGGGGAGGTCTACGGCGGGGTTCTAAGCATATATAAAAATATATGTCTTTCGATGTAATCTCTTAATTACATCAATATTGTGCCGACAGAAAAAAGTATTTATGAAAGATTGCTGATTTTTCACTGTCTGATATATATATAAAAACATTTATTTTCAGCTAATCCATTAATTACATTGTGCTTGTGAAACAGTTTGTTCATAGTTATAACGTAGTTATAAAGATCGCCAATTCCAAAGCACTCTGGCATATGGTCTGCATACAGAAATAGCCGACACGCACCATAAGAGGAGAAAATTAGGTTTACTTTGAAGAGCACGAACGCTCGTCCGTCTTGCATGAGGCCATGAGGCCGTTTGGTGGTATACTTTGGCCTTAATTCGCCATATACCGGTAGGCTAACCAAGAGCAATGTAGCAACCATCTTGGTTCCCTCCATGTTGATGTCGGTTGTGGTTATTTTGATGCACTCGGAATTTACATTGCGGTCGAAGCTATCGCAAAATCATTACGTCAACTCGTGATACCGGAGGTTCCTACACCGCAATGGAAACAGGGCCGATTAGGGGGCCGTTCCTGTAAACGTTCGCGCCACTTAGGAAGTGCCCAAAGTCGAAAAGTACCTAATGTTTGATTAAAACCTTGTTTTCTGGGAGTGGTAATTCTTAGCTCAACTAAATTATGTTGAATAAATGAGGGTGAAGGGGGTTAAATAGCAGAGTTGGAGAATCTCACGTCAGAATGGAGAATCTAATTTCTATAAAAAGAATCTGAGTGATAGTCCGAATGGAATCCACTTCTTTATGTTGCCTGTTTGGAAAAATATCCCAGTGTGCCCATTAAACCTGACATTAAAACCCACAGTGTCACAAACTCATTTTCCAAACATTTCTCAAAGCGCCTCTCCCCGGGCTTGTCCAACTTCCAGCACCTCTGTTTTTTTAAACAGAGACATTGTATGTCTTTCTTACACAGGCTCTCTCAAATACTCTCCTAAACACACACACACCGGAAAAAAAACATCACACTCGCTGCATCTCGGCTCATCTTAAACCCTGTCGTCATAGCGACGGCAGTATCCGAGGCGAGGCTGAAAGAAGGGTCCCTCTGTGTCGCCTGTGTTTCTCATTCTGGTCGCGCTTCCTCCATGACTGCCTCTCACAGCAGAGTGCATGCTGACTGACGGGGGTAGGAGGGTTGTAGAGACACAGAGAGACAGACCATAACAGAGACACTGTAGACTGAAGATTAGCATCACTGAGGACTTTGAGCATTCACAACAATAAGGAAGAAGGTTGGCTCACCGCCATACAAACAACATATATACTGTGTACATCCATAGTTTACAGCAATATGCCACTTGACAGGGCTGTCAAACTAAAGACAGTGATAGAACACAGTTCGTCAATGGCTGTCAAGCCTTTTACCAGGCTGTGCTATCAGCACGGCAACATCAATCACATGAAAACATCTGCATGTAGGAAACAGTGACTTACAGCCAGTGTAACTGCTGCAGTGTATAGCTCACAGTGTACTGGTGACAGCTATAGAAGTCCTTCTCTCCGTTATAAACCAATTCAAAACAAAAATCAAATGGCGCGGGGTGTGATGGACACACACACACACACCCCCAATGATAAATTACCAAAACCTTTTAGGCTGAGGGCCCACTTCACTTTAACTGGGTACGGTTATTTAAAAGTGGATAAGAGACGCCACAGGGACAAAGCTTAACACACAAAGGGATTTCATGTTAATATCCAGTTAGAAAAGCAGCAGCAACTCTTAAGTGTCCACCTACAGCTGACCTAGTTATGGTGTCAGGAGCAAATTCATAGCTAATCTGTTGTGAACCAACCAAAACATAACTCTGGCATTAAGATGGGAGATGTGCGTATGGCCTTAGCGGCTGCTCGGCTGACTGCAGCATATTGGGCCACATAATGGCTTTCCACATTACGGCCCAAACATGACAGCTTTCCCCGAGGACGGCAGAAGCAGCTAACACAAATAACCGTTTATCAAGTTGGCTCAGATTAATTCACTCCTCTGCCTACTTGGGCCTACATTCCTATTAAACAATATTGTTTCCTTGATTGGTAATGGCAACTCTAGGCAGGCCAAGGCAGAGACCTCGGGGCAAAGTTAAAGTTCCACCTGTGGGGAGAGGATGGGACCAGTTTCTCACAGGCCTACATACAAAGAGCCCCACTGTGCTGCCGAATCAATGAACTCCACCAGACTCAAGCCAAACACCTGGGGGGAGAGAAGTCACATGACAGAAAAAAGAAAGAAAAAAACATCACCATGGCAATAATCGCCAGCCAAAACAAAATGGAGGATCCAGCTTCTCCCTTTGTGGAAAAAAGGGACAGACACTTAAAACAGCACAAATTATACCCAAAAGAGGCATGGGAAAAGTCAGAAACACTGTGGGCAAAAGGGGGTTCACACCACTCTGGCGAGCTGCTCTGCGGTTAACCATTACACTGGAGTCCATGAGAAGGAGGAAGTGGGGGTGTGGGAACACAAAGAACTTCCCAGTGAAAAACAAAGTGTGTGAAGGCAAAGCCCAAAAAGAAAGAAAGAAGCGTTGTGATATCAGTGTATCACCTGTTCAAATATCAGCCGTTTTTTTACTTGTGGTGAATCGTAACAGTGTCTGACTCTGAACCTCAACAATTCTCCCTCGACCCCACTAGCTCTGTCTGACTGCCTTCAAAAGCTCCCTTCCTGTCCACCTGGACCAATACCCTGTCCCTAACCCACCAGACAGGGTGACGCATCAGTGGGGAACGTTGCTATCCCTCCATCTCAGTCTCACACTCCCCTGCTCTCCACCACCCTTTCCCCTGCCTGTCCGTCTGTCCTGTTTTGACTCTGGGCCCTGAGCTGAGTACTCTCATTCGCAGCATTGTTCTTCTGTAAACAAAAGGCTTCCTCTCCCCCACCACTCCTCCCTGCTCTATTTGGGCCATAACATTTGAAGAAAGAGAGATATAGTGAGAGAGGATAGGATCAGACTGACTGTGGTACTGTTGGAGCCATATTCCTGAAGTGACTTTCAATCTCCTCTATACAGACAACTAATAACACCAGGCCAATTGGTGCCGTTAGCTATTAGACGCTACACTGCGTCTGCTAGCCGCCTCATCTAGCAAACACAAGAGGGAGGCTAGCGTTAGCTGGCCGTAGCTTTGCTATGCTACGTGGCCCTTCCAGGCGCTCTAACATCACAGATGGAATGCAACAACAACTTGAACAAAAATAATGGTTAAAGACAAGTTTTTATTAACAAAGTCACATGTATTCTCACATTATGACTTATGGACACAGGCGTGTGAAGGCAGAAGCTGTGCAGCTAAAGCTAAAGCCCCATCATGACGCCAGTCTATCACCCTCATATAAAAGCCCTGTTTTATGGGACAGGCTAGTACATTTGCCCTGGGGGTAGCTTAGCCTCTCCTTGAGTGCTCTCAGCTCTGGCCGGCTCCTGATAAAAGTGGGTTACTTTTTAAAGACCTGGCCACACCATTTAACTGTAGCCTTTGACTGTAGACAGGCAAACTAGTGGGGAGAAGCAGGATATAATTTCTACAGCATGGTCCAATTCTTCCGATGGTACAGGCTAGCTGGAAATGTGGTTAGGGTGAAGTGTTGAGTGAGTATCAAGAAAAGATCCCAATTTAGGCATTTTTATCAAATTTGAGAAAATCTGCTTATGTAAATATGCGGATCTGATAAAACTTCGTCTCTGCACATAATCCAGATATTAGAAGACGGTTGTGGGGAATGACAAACTGCCAGGAAAATCTCCTAATGCCTGTAAACAGACCTGTAATTTCCAAGATTTACAAAATTAGATACAGAAAAATAGGAACAAAAATCTCACCTCACGTCATTTCAGACTCGGAGGTAAACAGAAGGAACACTAAAAAAAAAAATAACAGGAAAATAAACTTGATCTTTCCAAGTCACAAAAGCAATCCAGAAGCATTCATAGACATGCTCCATTTCCCATCCCAAAGTGTCCTGTGCAAGCAGTGGGAAGAAGAGTCCCATCAACAGCTGGGGGATTGGAGAGGAAGCCAGTGGTGAAATGTAGTACGAACCTCACGGCCCTTGTGATGTGCGTTAAATACCGCAAAGAAAAACACGGGCTCATCAGATCCTGGGAACCCCGTTACACACTCAAGGAAACGGATGTTGGGGGAGATCTGTCACACACAATTGACTGAGCCGACTCGTAAAGAGAACGTGGTGTCTGGGACCAAATACAGCCCGCCACCTCTAAGTCAGAGCATCTAAAAAAGGTCAAATTCCAGCTATGAACAGCCTAAAAATGAGAAGCCATGCGTCATTATAATTCACATTCTCTGGTCAACACAGGCATCCAAGAATCTGTTCAACTAGGTCATACAGTGGCTAGACAGTGACTGAACATTAAGAGCTGCGATGACCTAAGCTCGAAAGAGCTATCATTGTCCCCTGTTCTCTAAAGAAATCTATGAAGGCAAGTGTCAAAGTGTCAAAGCATGTGTAGGAATTCAGAGCCAGTCTTATTCTAGGCTACAAAAATCTGTCCTGGATATGCAGGGGGAGCTCAAAAGACACACGTACACACGCACGTGAAAGGAAACAAGCTTGACGACATTCTTACGGTGAGAACATTTCATCCATCTTATGTCACCTTTTCCCTCCATGATACAGCCGTAATTGCATAATAAAAAGGACTCTGCCCCGGCTATTTCTGGCAGCGAACGGAGGGAACCCATTCACAATGGCATTTACTTTACCCCTGCACAGTGTATCCCACTCTCTTCCCACTCTGTGACACAAGGTGGCCTAACGTCCTGGCAAGACTTCATCACCACTGCCACGCCCAACTGAGAAGACAAAAGAGGGAGCAGAGGCCTCTGCAAGCCTGCATCACTGTGGGCTGGGACCAGAGCTGTTTTAAGCGGCTGCATATGGGCTCTCTTTAAGCCCCTTTGTCTCCTTTGCTCCCTCTGATGTAATGGAGGGAAGCAAAGGAGAGTTGTGGCTGGGTAAGAGAAAACATTGGGGGGTTGAGATAGGTAAGGATAGTGCTAACCTATTTACCAGAAGTTATGTAATCACTGCTGCCCAGCCCATCACTCGAAATTCAGATTCTCCCCATTGAAAAGGTTCATAGTGCGATTGCACAACTATACTTCCCCAGTCCCAGAGCAGCGTTACGTCATTACCATTCGGCCATATTTAACATTAAGAAAAATGCTGTTGTTGCCTGCCATGTCCATCAATGTGCTGGGCTGACTAGACTCACAGCTGTCTCAAAAGTTCGGCACAGTTAACATTAGCAAGGTCTTAGGAACAAAAACAAACTAGGATACATTTTGTCATCAGCCAAGGAACAGAGGCGACGACTAGACTTTAATCATGGCATTTATTTAGAGAACTGATTGCATCAATTTCTAGGTTAGATACACACACGGAAATGTGTTCATTAATAATGGGCAACATGAGCTTGTCCAAATGTGTCAGAGATGCAATGGTGGTTCCTTAATCAAAAACCCTACGGTAAATACTGCTGTGTGCAGGTGTGGGTCGTTAACTGCTTTTTACTAGACGCATGTGTCATGTCTGCCCAAATTCTAACCGTGTTTTCAATGAAGTCACACAAGAGAATAGGTTGTCAAAAGTTCTTCTGAGATAATTCTCCAGAATGAAGTGGGCCGAACATGATTAAACTTAGACAAAATCATGAATAGCTTTCTTCGACACCTGTGGAAACCCCATTGCTGAGTCAGAGTCATTGCTATTAGCCGTAATCCTGGTGCAGTAAATAAGCACATCAAAGTCTTCCCTCCATAATGAAAGGGTAAGCCTTTAGCGCAAGAGTAAACATTGGGCTACATCCCTTAACATTTTCACCATGACTGGCTGGAGTTACTGTGGCCTCTGCCACAGAGAGCTAAAGCATACGAGCCTCTGGGCAATTGCAGCAATCCTTGATTTGACTTACAAGACTTGCAGTTCAAGGCAAAACGCATGGTTTCATAATAAAGAAAACCACCGTTTTAAAACTATAACTACGCAATTACATTAGCAGAGCCAATCTCAAGATTGACCAACAGGAAACGATGGAGGGTGGCTAATGACAGGCCTACATATTTAGGATTTTTAAATGTTGAGGGACAAAACACAAGGATTGAAAACGCCAGTGTGCCGTTGGCTTATGGCGTTTCGTTCTTTAGCCAACATGCAGTCCATGCTGCTCTTTCAAAGGAATCCTTTGGTGTATTTGTTCAACTTCGGTCGAGATGCCATTTGAAATCCGATCCGGTGTGAATATAAACAACTCTCGTCTGATCCGCCTCCTCAGAGGACTCAAGGGGCTCAGCGTCAGGCCAGGGCACGGACAGACGCCTCCAGTCAGCTGCTGGCGTCTTGCAGCTTTCGCACCAAATGCCCCCCACCCTCGGCTCCATAGTATCTGAGACTTAAAAGACGCCCTTGCTGGAGGTTAGCAAGAGCTGCAGGGTTAATTGTATCAACCTGTGTCCGTCCCAGCCGAGCGAGCAGATTGAAGAATCAATTTTACGTTACCTCCATAAACACCCACCCACAGCACAGCCTGGGCAGGGTGAGTTCCACTCCAGGCTCTGCAAAATGACAATGTTAAACAAGAAGAGACAAAAACACTTGTAATTCCACATCTAAATTCTCCAAACCCACTGAAGAAAACCAAATGAATATGCATATGAAGTCTCACATTGGATATTCATGCAGGCCTTTTTATCTCATAGTGAGCCCCGGTTAGGGAAATGGTTGAGAAATAGAAGAGGAGGAGGCAGTAGGAAGAGAATAGGGTACCATCAGATTAGTACATGCAGTAGCCCCCCCCCCCCCCCCTCATGGCAAATCTAATTCTGACCCATTAACAGCCACAGCCAGGTTAACAGATTAGGCCTTTGAAGAAGTCTTTTCTCCAGCTGCCCAGGAGGATTACCACTTACACAAGGCACGCGACCAGCACAGGGGTGGTTTGAATGCACGTTTGAATGTACACAGTCGTGAATCCAGATGGTGAGGCATACATGACTCATTATGAATGAGCATGCCAAGTTAATTTGGAATCCTTCGTGGATCTGGAACAAATCAAGACCTTCGACTGTATTGACCACATCAATTATTAAAATGGGAATATGACAGGAAGTATCCATGTAGTGGGAATGCTCATTGTGGGTTTTAAACAAGTAGCCGAGCTGAGCTCAAGGAGAGGTGATGTCTGTCCTTAAGCTGTGCCACACTAGACCCAAGAGCAGCAATGCAGATGTTACTGGCGAATGCCACTCACTCTCGGCATCTGTTTACCATTTGATGCCCTCTGGGAGTAAGTATAGAAATACCAGGCCGAGGGGAGTCCGGGTAGCTAAGCCGGATTCCCGCGACATCATTCAAATCAGACTTCTGACCTTGGTTAGCCGTCAGTCCTGTCAGCTTCCGTAATTCCCTCTCTCCAGCTGTCTCTTTGTCTGACACCATGCAATAGCTCCAAAAGGAGTTAAAATAAAAAATTGGTTAGCTATACAGAGGTGAAAAAATGGATAGTAAATATGATTAAAGAGTGTAAAGCACAGGGCTGGACTGTTCCTTCAATTTCAAAATGAACCGAGGTGAGTTCAAATCTGACTGTTAGAAGACAGCCCTTCCGACGCGCTCGATACGTCGCTTGGCAGGATGAGACAATCTTTCCAAACCACACACACCACCTACTAATCAAACACATGGCATGCTGATATAATCCAGTAACAAGACTGAGCTCATAAAGCACCCAGCCACCTGAGAAACACACTGGACGCCTCAAGCACCTGATGAGTAATTTGACAACAGTCCTTTACTTATTATTATTATTATTATTATTACTACTACTACAGGGGAACCTCAAAGGGGATAACTGCTCTGCTCCCCACATGTCAGGGGTGACGTTTGGACAAGTGTTCGGGCCTGGGGAACACTTCCTCTGCAGTGCTGTCTGCCTTCCTCTTACCATCTCTCTTGCTCTGCTCGCAGTACATCTGGTGTTCTCCAAGACGTTGCTGTGTGGGGCTGAGAGTAGAGCGACCGCAGAAGGACTTGTCCTCTTTGGAAAGCAGCTGAACCAACAGGAAAGCCAACCCTGGCCAGTCAATTCATTGATGGAACCATTTACAATTATTGGAGGCCCCTTGGCATACAAATGGCATGCAATAATTGCTTGTTATGTTGTAGGGTTTCCCCCCGTCCCGTGCTATTGTTTTGTTTGCCCGGTCTCATTGCTACGGCAAAAGGTTAAAAAAAAAACATGTTGGTGATGGCGCAAGTCAAAAGTTGCCACATGCATCTAATCACTGTATATTTACAATGTCTGCTGTCTGAACACCCAGATGAACCCCAAATCACTTCCATATAGTCACTCTGCAAAAACGGCTCTGACTGAGGCCACATGAATGCACCATGCACAGGCTCTGACCACATTAAACCCTCGCTTGATCTTCAGGTTCCAAAATTCCCATCTGTGGGGGTTGCTTCCATTCATTTCACAGACAGACAGACAGACAGACGGGAATGGGAAGACTAAGTCGTACAGTGAGCTAATGTTTAACCCCACTGATATATCTTCAAAATGCATCTGTGTTGTTCGGCAACAGCATCCATTCCATCACACAAGGGAAATCTCCTGCCGTAGTGATAGATTATGTCCATTAGCAATGGCTGATGATGTCCAATTAAGAGAAAATAAAACCCTGTAACTATTGTGAGCAAGGGATAGAGAGAAAAGTAAAAATTGGCATCTCACTTAGTAAGGGTGGGGGTGATATGCTTTGGACTTAAGAGGGAAGAATCTAACAGTCGGAAAGAACAGGAGTGACTCACTGAGAGAGGAAGTGATGGGAATGCTAACGGAGAGTCTAGGGAAGCCCACTGTGATAGCCTCCCTCTCCAGCCTGCACTGGGCCAAAGAATTCAGATGAGCAAACCATATGGTGCAGACATCACAAGGAGACTTCTAGCTAAGGCAAGGGGGCAATTAATTTTAACAGAACACAATCAGGGCGTCAAAAAGCAGTTAATATTTTAGTTCAGCTAACATTTCTTATCTTCTAATACCAAAGACACCACATTAGTGACTCCACTGTTTTAAATTAAATTATTGACACAAGGGAATTATTTTCTGGGCTACAGGCAGACTGTAGTGTCTCAAGGCGTGTGTCAAAATGGAGGGATACATTTTTCTTTCTGCAGAGTCTTTGCTCTAACTGTCAGCATTCAACTCTATGTCAAGTAATTTACAGTTGCCATGTTTGCATAACAGAATTTAGGACTGATCAGAATGATAATGCACCAAGCAATGAGCCATTTCTTAATGATGTAATTTATGGCTCATTGGATCCTGCATGTTATGCCATTAGCAATGTTTGTGTATCACTTAATTTAAGAGTGATCAGCTGTAAAGAATTATCGAGACCTGTCCTATGTAGTCAAGGGGTAATTCTCACCCCAAGTGTTAGTTTTAGCGACCAACTTGCCATATTTTTCCAGTTTAAAAAGCTGGCAAATGTCTGCAACATCTGGTTCAAATGAACTGGGGGGTTGTCAGCAAAGAGGGACTCCTAAAGCACAAACAGTTACAAGATGCTTGGATGCAACAACTCGTCATTCACAACAGACCTGAAAACAAACTCATCAACAGGAATCTGTCAAAATCATCTAGAGTAGAGAGGGTAACAAGCTGCTACAATGGTGTAATGAGGCTCTCAGTACAGCGATCTAATAGGCCTAATATATGCAGCTGTGTGGTGCTGCACACAGTAATGCATAATGACAGTGGATCTATATCAGCTGCCTTTCTGCTCAAAGTGAGCACTCTGGCTTTATCACCAGATTGTGCCCCCCCCTATAGAACTTCCTTTCCTGTTTAAAGCATTGCTGTAAAAGCTACAGACACAGGACAAGCTCAGCTATGGGTCAGGACAAATCATACACATGACATAGCACAATATTAAAAAGGGAGGTCTTTCCCAAGAAACCTTACATGGAGAGAGAAATAGAAGTGAGATGAAGACTGAGCTATATAAGAAAGAATCAAACAAATTAAGAAATAGCTTATAGTTAATTAAGCAAACAAAATTTGCATCAAACAAAAGTCGTATATTTCTGGAACCCTCCAGTTGGGTTTGGTTTGGAGACCTGTACTGTGTTACCCTCCCTGAACCAGGAGGAGAGGATGTTCGTGAGATCCTGGCTCGCCACTTTTCACAGACTTGCATTCTTAGAATTCTTTCAAGAGATCACCGCAGTCTATCGAAACCTGGAATGACAGACTAATTTGCAGACTAGTGGAGTAATCTAGACTTCAAATGTCTGCACGAAAAACATATACAAAACAGAAAAGCACAGCAATCTGCAAAAATAAAATAATTTGTAAAAATTACATTGTTAAGGAGATGAGCAATTCAATTCATTTATTTGCGCCGCCCCCTCTGGATAAATCAATATGTTTGAAATGTTGTAATGTGTAGGGCAGCTCTACCCATTTTATGCATTTTATTGGTTCATGAACTTTAAATGCTTGCATAGCTGTTTAATATGTCATCGATCAAACAATAGTAGGCTAGCAAGTGAATAGCCCTTCATTGAAAAAATAAATGCAGGGTAACAATTTTGGTAACAAACCTGCATAGCAAGGAGACTGGGTTTAGTTTTACCCTCCTAGTCAGTTTCCCTGTTTAAACTGTGAATATATTTATAAATTAAACATAAAGTGGACAGTGATGGACACATCAGAGAGCTAGTAAGTTAGTATTTCTTAACTTGGAACCTCTGCACATTTGGGCTAAGGAAGACCCCTGCCCTCCTATTTTTTATGAAAAACAGCACCATCTTAAATATTTAATTTGGCACTCCCCGGTAGAATAGACAAGCCTAAAATTTCGCCTTATCCCGGAGGTACATCAAACACAGCAGCTGTCATCCCCCTCTCCCAGTCAAAACAATGTCTTCTCATGTAAACCTTTTTACTGATTGTGTTGAAACAGTACAAACCAAACAAGAAAGAGTTGAAGAGTACAGAGAAAAAAACTGTTCCTGCAGTAGTGAAACTGATATCCGCTTTTCAACAAATTACTACTACTGTACTTCTAGTCGTTTAAGCCTATGTTTGTGTAATAGGACAATTATTAAAAGGTTTATTTGGGGAGGTAAACTCGGAACACAACAAATTAGAAGCTCATATACTACGTTTGAATTGCTTCAAATGTACAGATGATCTATATTAAATTAAAAAACAATGTGAAAGAGGCAGCTGCTACCAGGCCATTGTCTTCTACTTTTTTTTTCTTGTTGAGTGGCAGCCTATCCTGACCTGGGGAGCTGCCTGCCATTTCACCAGAGGCTTGCCCTGGTGAAAAGTTGGTCTTTGCCAATAAACAGACTGGCTAGCTAGGCTAACGTTGGCTAGCTCACTTTACCTCCTACCCTCAACAGCTCAACGCATACTGTGGTAAGCGTATGACGTGTATTTGAATTACGCATTCATCTTGACAGAGTACGATACGAATTTGTATTGCTAATATTCCCCATACCGTTAATAAACGGCTAACGCAGAGCAACATTATACCATGATCCAGGGATCCGTGCTTTTCCTGGCTAACGTTACCATCTAGGATCAGTAAAGCTGCTGGTTGCTGGCGACAACTAGCTGGATCAGACTATTTCCCAGAATAATAATCCAAATTTTTTATGTTTTCATAACACTGCAAAATTGAGAATTTTAATGTATTGATATGTAAACCCAAACAAATATCGCCCGATGACATAACCCTTACACGTTATAGTAAATGCACCTGTGTTGATCCATATGTACAGGATCTATTTAACTCCAACAAATACACCAAGCCTGCTTTGCTAGTGTGTGGAGAAGCATATTGGGGAATTTAAAAACATAGCTACCTGTTAAACGCAGTTTTACCGGGCCATTTCGCCGAACTCCGTGGTTAGACATCTCCTCTTGGACCCAGCCTTGGCTATGCGTGATACAAATATTTCATTAACGGTATTTAAAAAAAGAAAAGGCAAGGATTGTCTTCCCCAGTTTCAGACAATAATGGAGTCAAGGCATTGTGGCCCGGATGTGGACCCGACTGCCATAACGATCACTCGCTCGAGCACAAACGCTAAGAAAAAAAGCTGGAGTCTCACGAAGTGCATCTGCTGAAATACCGCGTATTAAAGAATTCCCTCGGCTACATTCGGGATCACGTCGCTAGCGCAGTCGGCTCTTCACATCTTCGGAATAAGCTTCTGCTTACAGGCGGAGATATGCCGTCTGCAGTCAGTCGAGAGCTGAACTGTTGAGCTCTCTTGCGCCCTTCAGTGCATATCCCACTTCAGTTCGGCTACTAAGTAGCTGGCCAGTGACGACATACTACGGGGAGTGTAACATTTCTGTAACATGTGGCACTACACTACTATGCTGTATTCATATGTAGGGATGCGACTAATGATTTCATAGGCCTTTAATCGAAATTAATGTAATTTCTTTTACCCATGCAAGTTTAATTACATAGTTTTTAATGATTTCTCAGGAGCATTATGCAAGGCAGTCCACTAAACTAGATTTTGTAATCACCCAAATACCAATGTCTGGTCAATTTATGCACAGGGTGGCCAAAAAAATAAAATAAAAGTCAAAACCCATTCATGATGATTTAAAGACTTTATTTACAGTCACATTATTAAAACAGTATGTACATTACATACAAAGAAAGTTCTGTCATAAACATAAACAAGGGACAAACAGCAGCGAGTCTGCCAAAAGAGGCATTTAGAAATTGAAAGTGCTTTCATTTTCACCGATCTGGAACGCATAGCCATCGGTGGTAGTTTCTGGGGCCACACACTGGACTTCCTCCTCCTGAAGGTAAAGATCATCACAAATAAGTAAAATTTAATACACTGACAGAATTTAAATAAATAAAAAGTAAATTACCACAGACAACATTTACCTCTCCAGAGAAATATTTCTCAATTAGGTTGAGGGCAGCTTTGTAGACCATCTCGTTTTCGTGGGACTGTAGAGCCTCAAGCCTGTCCAGGCCACCACATTCTTCAATCATAAGGCACAGCTTCTCTGATTCACCAATCTTATCTCCAGCCTAATGGGAAAGTAGACTGATATGGTAATTTGCCACTCACTTCCACTGCAATAAAAGGGTATATTAGAGCCTTAATTGGTCAAATAAAAAAAATAATAAAAAAAGTCAATACATTTCAGTGCAAAATTTGATGCGATGAACACACAAATGCACATTTCTGGGAAATACATTTTGCAGCGTGTACCCACCAGGAATATGTTGGTGATTGCATCCAAGATGACCAAGATAGTTTTGCTGTCCTTTGTCGACAGTAGATTTAAGAGTGGCTCAAGCACATTGGCTTGAACAAGGTACACAACTTGTTCAACAGTGCCCCCGCTGGTGAAGTTGGTAATGGCCCACACAGCCTCTTTCTGAGTTTTGTAGTCCCCCTGGGAGAACAGAAACCAGAAATTTTACACTAACAGCAAGTTTGAACAATACTGAAACACCTTTGGCAAATCCACAAAAACACATACTCGTCGAAGCACATCAACCAGGTATGGAACCAGGCCTGCATTGATGACCTCCTGGATTTGAGAATCTCTGCCGGCAGTGATGTTGGACAGAGTCCAGGATGCCTCTTTCTGGATGTTGCCTTTTTGGTGGCGCAGAAGGTTGGAAAACATGGCGAGGGCACCGGCGTCCAAAACTGCTTGGGTCTGCTCATCCGTACCAGTCACAATGTTACCAATAGCACGCAGAGAGGGCGTCTGGAGGGAAGAACATTCTTTTACATTACAGTATGCACCAACCAAATTGAGATAACTAAAGACAATACTTTTGAATCAAATAGCACTGAAAATAAACTGATGTGGCGTTTGCCCCCAAAACAACCCGATGCCTTGTGAGAATACCTTCATTATATTTTAACAGTTATTTTTCCCTATTTTCATATTATTTTCCTGCGACAGTCAGATTGACAGTTGGACATTTTGGGGTATACGTGATTCATACATGTCAATCAAGGTTTTTACTATGCATTGAAATTCATATTGGTGACGTTTTTTTTATAAGTTAATGTATCCTAAGATCCAAGGGAGAATCAATTAGTTTTACAAAGAAAATAGATTAATCCAATTCATTGAAGTCTAGTTTTTGTTTACAAATGTAGTTCCAACAATGACGGCGGTGGTAGGAGCTAGAGGAAGCAGTTGTCAATGCCGATTGACAAAAGGCTGCTTCAATAATTTCAAAATTAACCCGAGGTCTATGCCCAATACGACGCAACAACAGAGAGTGTCCAGATCCATAAAATGAATTGTGAATTTTGGGTCTGGTAATATCAGGCTGAAACCACCTAGCTTCTTTATGTCAATATAAAGTGTATGGGTGTTAGAGGAAAGACTTTTTGGGTATGGACGCAAAGGTGTTGAGGGTCTGACATAAGTTAAAGTAGTAGCATGCAATATCTGGCCACGATAGGTAGCGTTGAAGCGAGGCAGTGTCCCTGATAATTGAAGGCATTGCACATCGTATGGCCATAAACGTGTTTGTCAAAGAAAATAACCTCAGAGCCATGTCAAGATGATTGACACTAAATGTATACACAAAGACAACAATGCTTGGCAAGTCTGATTTTACATTCTGCCTCCAACACGGGTTTGTATACGTACCACAACAGACAGCTCTCCAGAGCCGAGCAGCTGCACCAGACGTTGGACCAGGCCAGTCTGGACTACCAGCTCTATGCGATCATTGGAGCCGTCTGTCAGGTAGGACACAGCCCAACAGGTGTCAGCCAGCACCTCCTTGTCATTATGGTGAAGGAGCCGGATGATGGTTGGGAGGATCTTTTGCACTGCCATCAGAGGAGGGGAAGGGTTCTTGTTGCGGCAGAGGTTTGACAGAGTCCAGGTAACATTTCTCAAGTAGCCAGACTGCGCGCGTGCACACACACACACACAGAAAAGAAAAAAGGAGAGAAGAAAAGCAGACCATATATCAATTTGATTGCATACATTACAGCACCCCCTAGTGGCAACCAAGGAGAATAGCTCTGGTTCAAAAGTAGCACATGTTCAGAATCCCAAGTCTAGGAACTGAAAAGGATCAGGAAGTAGATGGATAAATGCACCATCCTTATCATTTTATTAAATATCAGAATGGCGCTATCAGTAGTTTCCATCCTTTACTTACAGTAAACACAGAGAGGTCAGGGACTGCTAGCAGACTAAGCAGAGGGGCCACAGCCCCATGCTTTATGACTGTATCCCTGAGGGCAGAACCATCACCTGAACAAAAAGGAGTACACAACGGAAAACATGAGCGTTGCCAATAACTTCCTTGTCCATTCGAAAAAATAAATATTCTTGCAAAAATAAATAAATTAAAAAAAATAATAAATTACCAGCAATATTTCCAAGAGCCCAGACAGCTTGCTCGCTGATGTGTGGGTGGGGGGACGTGACAAGGCTGATGAAAGCAGGAATGGCCCCGCCCGCCACGACAGCTGCCGTCTGTTCAGATGTGCCAGAGGCAATGTTGGTTAGAGCCCAGGCGGCCTCGAACTGGATTGGAGGAGAGTCCACCACCGCCAGGAAGGCAACAAACTTGGGGATAAGCCCAGCACTTATGATGTTGTTGATGGGCGGGTTCTTCTCACGGGACAGCAGTTTCCTACAGTTAACATTGCAAGGGGGATTTAAAAAAAAAAAAAAAAAAAGAAAGAAAATGTTAGAGAGACACACACAGTGTTTGTGTATTGGAACCTTCTGAGCTGTTAGTGATATCAATATGGGCCACTAAACAGCTTGAATAATCAAATGCTTTTAAAGTCAGGAATAGATTTAATATGTGCTTAGAAGTTGAGCAGCAACTGAGATTTAAGAGAAAGAGAGAAATAAAAGCTAGGGGCACATTATTATTACCTTGCAGCTTGAGTAGCCTGAAGCTGGGACTCAAGGTTAGTGCCATTTACTCCTACCAGAATCTCGTCAACAGTCCATTGTCTGGTGGCCTGTAACATGAATCATACCATTAGCAAATAAAAATGGGGAATAATATTTATTTAGCTATACATAAAAAGTGACGAGTTGATTATCCTAAAATTAATTCCTACCTGACTATTCTGACTCTTTTCTTGAAGAGGAGAGGTTGCTTCGTCAGGGAGTGTGGACACATTTCTTCTTTTGAAAATCTGGTCATCTTTTTTTGCTTTGCGAAGTTCTACATTTACTTCGACTCTCCTGCGTCGAAGCTCCTGCATGAAGGAAATGGAAGCCAGAAAAGGGAAGTCACGATATAGTTCGCCCAATGAGGCTTAACATGTTCCCGCATTTGTGCAGTTTTTAAAGTTACTCACGTTGGCATCTTTCCCCTTGTTCTTGAACTGAGTCAGACGTGCGGTGTTCTCAGACATTTCAAACCAATTGGGAAGTTTTGATCAACAGAGAAATCGAAGGACTCTGGTATTATTCCTAAAACAACAAATGAAACGTTAACCTACGTAATCCTGCGAACTCGCTAACCTAAAAATGTCAAACTACATAAAGATACACGCACAATTAGCAGATAATGTACAAAGCAACTAACGTTACACGCAAGTGAAAAAAACAAATGGAAATATTATCAATAATTTATTGCAGAAAAAAAACAATCGAACTACTAAAATAAAATGTGCTTACCTCGTTCGTAGTGAAGAGATGTCTGGTGTAGAAAGTGCTGTTCAGACCTTTAAATTTCTGCAACAAAGCTCGCTGATTGGGCTGTTCGAGCGAAAGCATCCGGCGGCTTCCACTCATTGGGCTTTTTTGAAAAATCACAAAGCGCTCAGGAAGTGTTGTCACTGGACGAAATATCGCGAGATTACAACGGGGACTCCAGCCTGTTATTTTTTAACTTGATGTCTTGCAGTGTCGCGTTTCGTTTAACATTCGCGGCATTTGGTAGACACCTTTATCGAAAGATAGACATTGAACTCCCCATAGATTTTATTATAACAGTGAGTGACTTAAGCAGTCATTGCATTATAAGGATCACATTTGATTAAGTGCTTCAGAATTAATTGCTAAGAGCAAGTCATTACATAACAGGATTTTTTTGTAGTATATGATTAATAAAATTATAGCCTACACATTAAATATTTATAGTAGTGGGACGATGTCAGAGTGCCAAAGGCAATAAAGAACATGGAAGTTTATCCGTTTATTATGTTTCATATACATCAATATTTCTTCAGCCGTAATACAAAATAAGAAAAAGAAAAGTCAAAATCTGACAAATTTTTACAAACAGGACATGATACCTTCAAATACACGCTTGATAAGTCTTCCCATTTAGCCATTAATGAAAAGCAAACCAAATGTAAAAGCCTATTCGTTTCAGTAGGCTACAGAATCTTGACCAACTACATTATGTCCAAACAGGTCATGTTTGGACTGAGTCTTCCATGCCACTTTTAACAAAGCAATGAGTTGAAACAGGAAGAAAGTCACTCCACTGTTAGTTCAGACACAAAACATCTGATACATTACGCTCAGTAAAACTCAGGTAACGTGATTCAGTACCCAAATTCCTACTTTTCCTTAGACATGATGACCACAACAATGGCCTAAAAGCTTTTCAACAGGCAAAAACGTGAAAGGTTCTGATCAAAAATAAGGTACATGAAAATGTGAGAGCTCCTTAGGAGTCTTTCCTCCGAGGTAAACTTTCTTCTGAATTTTTTTTAGGAACACTCCTCGTTACAGTCCCACTGCCAAAACAGGCTGTAAAGGTCCTCTTAAGTAGGACTGGGAAGAAGGAAGGCCCATCCTACATTTCTGTGGAAGCAGCACTGCAGCTTGTATTGACAGTCTTTAGGGAGGTGCCGTTCCAAAGCACAGGATGAGGCACTCTGCCACCAAAGAGTTACTGTTCAGTAAAAGCCATTTTCTTGGCAAGTGCATTTTATTCGAGCAATGTGTGGTGTGTTCTATGAGGCTGAAGAGGACTGTAGCTTGTTGTTATGAGACCTATGGAATGTGGAGAGACGGGTCAGTTCAGAACCCTTGTGGATTTCTTTAAATGTTTAATATTGTCAAAAACAATGATTCTAACAATTAATAAACAAAGCAATGACACAAAAGTGGATGCAAAGGGGTCAGCAGATGTTACCGCAGCCATGTTCATGTAATTTGCTGGGAATGCTTTTATTATTATTATCATTATTAAAGAGATCCATGACAATTATAAAGCGAGATTCATTTTTAAAAATGAGGAATACCATGTTATTTTTTTCTTTGGACTTTTAACCATAAAAATAATCCTTTATGAAAGGATTTCTCTTTTACAATTATTTAAAACACGCAAACAATTACCAAGTTAGATACCTCCAAATGTTGCATATTATTAAAAGTATATTCATTCAGCACAGCCCC
>JAODLI010012794.1:0-24897 GCA_027575585.1 Percopsis omiscomaycus | reverse complement strand
TATCTATCTATCTATCTATCTATCTATCTATCTATCTATCTATCTATCTATCTATCTATCTATCTATCTATCTATTTTCTTGCGGTCAAATGACATTTAGCAAATCATTTCTCAAATCCATTTGTTGTCTCCCTCTCTGTTTTTAGGTCCAACAGTTCCAGGACACGGCTACACGACTCCACGCCCAGTATGCAGGGGACCAGGCGTCTGCCATCCAGGCCATGGAGAAGGAGGTGGTAGAGGCCTGGAAGGGTCTGCTGGCTGCCTGCGACGGCCGCAGGGCTCGCCTGGTGGACACGGCGGAGAAGTTCCGCTTCTTCACCATGGTGAGGGACCTGCTGGCCTGGATGGAGAGCATCATTCAGCAGATAGAGACCCAGGAGAAACCCAGGTGAGTCAAACCACATGTGTACACTTATAAAATAAACAAAATAATAATAAATAAATTCATCTTTACACAATAGTTACACATATAATACTAGAGAACTGGTCACTTATTACAATTAAGCCCTTTAGCAGATGCTTTTATCCAAAGTGACTTGAAGTGAGTACAATAACCATTATTATTATTAGGAGCAGGTAAGGTTAGTCATCACGGATGCTTACAGGTAGACTGGACATAGATGTTGGGAATCGAACCGACATGCCCCTTCGGCTGGGACCCTCACCACAAATCTATCCTGTCCATTGTTAGAAAGTATATTCTTTTTTATTTTATTTTAAAATGTTGTCTCTTCCTTTAGGGATGTATCATCCGTGGAGCTCCTACAGAAATACCACCAGGGCATCCGCTCAGAAATCGAGACCAGGGAGGCCAAATTCAGCAACTGTATAGACCTGGGCCGGGCCCTCCTGACCAGAAAACACAGAGACTCTGCTGAGGTGGGGCCTTAACAGCACTGGAAGTGTTTTCTTACCGTTTCAAATGAATTTAATTACGTCTCTGGGACTGACTGTTGTTCACCTGGCACAGTGGAACTAGCAGGATTACATGGAAACAACAATATTCATTCATCCTACATTCATTAGGGAAACAAAAAACCTGAAGTGTAATTTAGAGTGGAAAAGCGAATCAAACTAACCTAAATTAAGCATTGACCCAGGTCTGAATTTAGCGTGTAGCTAATTACTGCACAGTAGTAATTCATAAAGGATGTAAGCATGTCTTGGGACAGTTATGTAATAATATTGTTGTGTGTCTACAGATCAAAGAGAAACTGGTTCAGCTGATTGAGAAGAAAAAGGAGATGATGATTAAGTGGAACGACCGATGGGACTGGCTCAGGCTCTGTGAGCTACACTTATACTTGACTTTATAAAAACTCAATTCATGCATCAGTCCATCAGTCCATGCGTTGTTCCCTCATTTTCATAAATAATGACTGTTCAAGGTCATAAGATTGAACTATATGCTGCCACTTGTATATGTGGCGGCATATTATTAGCTTTTGCTATTTAAAACATTTTAAACAACCCTTGACTCCCATGAGGATTTTTTATTGGAGGCAATTTAAGAAATGGTTATTAAGCTACCCTCACTTAACACTAGAAGTGTACAGTATGTTAGCTTTAATTAATGATGAATTTTTGATTGAATTCAACACCTTCTCAGTTCTGAATTAATATTTTTTTCAACTGCATTCAATCGTCATCTATTTAAAGACATTTTAAATATGTAATGTATTTACTGTGTAATGAAAACCCATCTTATGGGTTAGTACTTACTGTTGTACTATCAGTTAACGTTGTTCTTCTCTGGACCTTCTGACAAAGAAACTGCCTAACATGCTTGGTTGTTAACTTATAAATAATGTACAATACTACATAACACAAAGATAGCGTAATAAGGTACATGAGTTATAAGTAAACATTCCCATTGATCTCCATTGCATATATTAAATCAATTTTTGACTTTTATATTAATTGTTTAAGTCTACTGTATTTTTTTATGCTCTTAAATTGGTTCATTGATTGTGACCCAACGACCTCTTTTTGGGGGTCACAGGTCAAACAATCTTAGAACCATTGTCTTAAACTAACCTATGTCTTGACCGTCTCCAGTGCTGGAAGTGTGCCAGTTTGCTCGGGACGCCTCGGTAGCCGAGGCCTGGCTGATAGCCCAGGAGCCCTACGTGGCCAGCAAGGACCTGGGTCACACCGTAGACGAGGTGGAGAAACTCCTCAAGAGGCACGAAGCCTTCGAGAAATCCACGGCTACCTGGGAAGAGCGATTCTCGGCCCTGGAACGCCTCACAACCGTATGTAGCGCAGTGCTTGGATAGCAATGTAATCTGATTAAAATTGTATTACATTTTATTAATCTGATTACAATAATCTAGTTAGACATAGGAGTAGGCCCAATTATGGCTTCGTTTGGGTGATTGTCTGATCACATTGCAGGCAATGTGATCCAGTTAACTGAAAGCAGTCATATTATGTTGCTTAATTGGAGCAATGCAATGGGTTATGTTAATGACTACATTCTGAATATGGGTCACAGTTGGAGTTGTTGGAGCTCAGAAAGCAGCAGCAGGAAATGGAGCAGTACAGAAAAGACGAGCTATGCTCTGAAAAGGACAGCAGGTAGGACAACACAGTACAAACATACACCCAAACGCACACACAAACACAAACTTTCAAGTGTTCACGCTCAAACATGCATGTCCAGACTCAAACAGGAAGCTCATGGCACACAGTTGGACAGATATGCATCATGTCACAGACTCACAAACACACACACACACACACACAGCTGGTGGGATACTCTAACAGTGTCCTCTGCCCCCAGGAAAGAAGACACTGGTTTTGTGGAAGACTCTTCACAACTCTACACCGTTGAGGAACAAACCTTGGTTAGTAACTAACTGAACTCAATTGTGTCTTTTTTGAGCAAATCACTATTTAGGAGATGAGAAAGCTTAGTGTGTTAATTTGTAAGTTATCACACAGCAAGCATTTACAAAAAGACCAGACAATAACACAAGCACACTGTCCTCTGTCATTTAGCAGATAATCGCTTTCCATCTCATTATCTGCCTTTCCGTCTGTCTCTCTCTTTCCCCCTTACAGTCTGGTTCTGGTGCGGTGGAGCCCAGTTCAGGGCTGTTGGAGGGGACAGCGGGTGACTCCACGGTACCCCTAGTGTCAGAGATGAGACAGAGCGGGTCCCTGGAGCTGGAACCATCTGTGTCGGTACAGATGCCCAGGGAAACGGAGAGAGCTGCCACTCTGCCAACGGAGCCCGTCAGGGTGCCGGCGGTACTGCAGGAGGGAATGCTGGGTCGCAAACATGACCTGGAAGGCTCAGGAAAGAAGGCCTCAAACAGGTAGGCATTTACCTGGATTGACTAATAGCACAGGCACTTCTTGATGTAGGAATTAACCAGTACAGTTACTGTTTGTCTGCTTGGTTAATACATAAATTGAAAAATAATAATATATTATATACATACTGAGTGTGTGGAGTGAGTTAGTTGTAGGTGTTTTTCTTCAATTTTTTATATTAAAAAGAAAAACTTGTCGCATCATGATCATTGGACTATATAGAGATATAGTGAAACCTTTATACTTTGCTTTAATAATTATTGTATTTTTTTTCATATGATTATATTTATTATATACTTATTTTTCTGTACATGAACAGCACCTGTCACCCCTCATCTTAAAAATATTCCCTCATCTTAAATTTTCATCATAGAGAATGGTTTGTATACCCACGCCCTCATTTTTGATGACAAACAATTTACGATTATTACAGAGGCAATTCTTTGAAAGCTGTCTTGTTTTGTGATGTTGCGTCTCTTTTAATTGTGATTCGATTAAATTGATTTAGCATTATTACTTTGTATTGGCAACCCGCAATGATCGATATGGTTCTGTTCTCGTCTTATTTAATCTCCTCCCCTCTCCTCCCAGGTCATGGAACAACTTGTACTGTGTGCTAAAGCCAGGCCAGCTCTCTGCCTATAAGGATGCCAAGAGCTATGGTCATGCTGTGACCTTCCATGGAGAGGACCCTTTGCCACTTACCAATGCCAGCTGGGAGATCCTCACCAACTACAAGAAAAAGAAGCACGTCTTCAAACTGCGGTGAGGATTCTATTCATTTTTAGTTTTCCCTAAATATAATTTGAATAATTACGCAATCATAGGCCCAATTAGTAATTGCTGTGTTGTGCACCCTGGGAAATAATGAATTATAATGCTGACTTTTATTACTGTTATTTACATATGAATGAAAATATGTGAATACACCAAAGAGCAAGGGTTAGGGTTAAAGCAACAAAATTTGTATGTTGTGCCTAAACAGAAAGTTCAGGTTTGTAGAAGCCTTTTTTTTTTTTTTACTCGTACGGGTACCCGAGACTCCTTTAGGAATATCTGAACAGTTTTCTCTTCAGTGTGTTTTGGCAGCAGCCTGATTTATTTGATTTGTCTTTGCAAGTGCATATCAACAGGGACCTAAGCTAACTGGTAATACTGTATTAGGTGCAAACCTTCCTTTCTGTTTCTATTACTTATTGCTATAGAGGAAAACACAATAAAGTGGTTTGGAAGGATTTAGATTTAGTCTAAGCAAATGTGCTTTCTTTTGGACTGCAAACACAAATATGCTAAGAGAGGTCGGATACCAATTTAAGTCAGAAACACCAAACATTTTCAACAGCATTATAGCTTAGATGTCGTATCTGTCCTATTTGTGACACTGGCACAAAGTAATTTCTTGAATTCTTAATTGAATCCATTAATGAACATTTGTTCACAGTAGTGAAGTATAAAACAACACAAACATTGTCACTTTTCTTGGTTGATAATGTATTTTTCCTCATATCCCTCTTTGTTCCCTCTGTCACAGTCTTGTGGATGGCAGTGAATATTTGTTCCAGTGCAAAGATGAGGTGAGGTTAATCAGCTATGCCTACCACCAAGATTTTCAAAAACAATAACTAGTTTGCCACTTTGCATAGTGTGTGGTTATTTATTAAACTGGTTACCAAATGTTGTTAATTTTTCATTGTTTGTTTCATTCAGTGTTTGGCTATTGCCATCTCTACTTAATAAATTCATTATAGTTTAACATACAATAAGTGGAAATCATTAATTTTGGTTTTATTAAATTCAGGAGGAGCTCCAACGTTGGACTCAGGCCATGGAGAAAGCTGTTCAGTCCCTGGAAGATCAGGCAGGGTCCTCTGAAGCCAAAGCCCACAGCCTGCCTCCTCCCTCATCCTCCATGGCCCCCGCTGAGCCCAGCTCTGCCAAAAAGGACAAGGAGAAGAAGTTTGGCCGCTTTGCCAAGAAGAAGTGAAAGGCAAGCCATTAGGCGTTGTTACCTAGGCAACTGGTTTCCAAGCATGCCTCCATAGTGGTTCAACATTATGCAAATTTGATTCCAACAAAATACTACTACACCAGCTGATTTCATTCATTTATGCTTGCCTCTCTGATTGAAGGCTCTGTGAATATTGATAACAGATGGTGTATTATTGAGTTGGAATTACCTGCTCTTGGGCTGGGATGACATACGTATAGGAACCATTAATCTAGGAAGGATTTGTGTACAATCAGTGGTCATAGCAAGCTTTTTATCATTATAGATTTTTTTATATTCATTTGTGAGATTTAGATATTATAGTTTAGATTAGACCCATCACTATGTTGCCTGTATTTAAGCCAGTGCATTTTTGCAAAGGTCCACCTATTGTTTTGTTTTTTGTTTTGCTTAAATGTTTATTTAATAAATGCCAAATTCAAAGCATTAAATAATAGCACAGGAATGCTCTTTTCACACTCAACCAAAGAATGTTTGTAAAATGTCCCTTCTCTTGCTTTGACCTTTGTTGGAAAATGTACTTTTAGTCTGGCACGCTTTGATATGCTATGTAAGATAATTAGGACTGCAGCGAATCAATGTGACTCAGGAGTATTTGACTCCTACGAGCACCTTTTAATAATCTGCCTTATGAAATGGTTGAAAACTGTAATACTGTGCTGTTTGAGTTTGGAGCGCAAAAGCTACTGATACAATATAGGCTGAATATGGCAGGTTTCAAAGAGCTTTGTAAATGCTGTGCAAGGACCGTGGTTGGTGAGCCATGCGGCGCACAGTGCGTAACCCACCAAGGACAATTACAGTTGGTTGAAACAAAGCTAACAACTCTAGGCACTGTGAAGGTAATGTTGAGATTTTGACTGTTGATAAGTGATAACGTATGAGCAGTAGTGCTACACCAAAATCAAATAATAGTCATTATTGAATATAGGTCCAATCTTGGTATATTTTTTAACAACATTTCTGTGAACTTTTATTTATATATATATATATATATATATATATCTCCACTTGTGTATTGAACCCAACATTTTCCTAATCATATCTATCTACAATTGCACGAGTTGAGATGATTGTCAGTTTAATATGGTGCTATGATAATATTATTAACTTTCAACAAAGTTATTGGCTTGTAATTACCGGCGTAAAATAATTTATTGACTAGCTATACTAGTTAAAATTTGGCATTAAGCTTTGTAGAACTTACCTCAATACCTCAACAAAACGGAATCTCAAATTATAATCATTATTTAGCACCAGGTGTTCTTGGTATAGAAATTAAATCTCTAGGGCCTTTATAAATAGTTTTCTAGCAGCCAAAACAAATGGCAGGTCCAGGTTTATTATTTACACACACCGTAGCAAAATAAAACATTGTGTAGTTTCTATGAATGTAAGGGTGGGGAGTTTGATGAATAAGGCTCAAGAATGTGAAAGATAATTTAGTGACTCAAGGATTAGAAAGCCATTATTAGTTATTTCACATAAAAAATAAACATAACAGAATATACAGTATGTATAATATACAGTATATGACGCTGCAGTTATTAAGTTTAATTCATTAGGTAGTCATATACAGTATTCACAAACCCAACACTAACACTGCCGTTTTGCCTTGAAATGGGCTCTGTCCCTAAAGTGACCTCATCTAATTTACGGTAGTAGTACAAACACAAGAGCAAGACTTTTTTATTAAATAGTTTAGTGCTACTATCATATCTGTCCAGATCAGTAGATTTTTAGATTTCAAGCCCTGGCCCCTGTGATTCATAGTGTTCGGTGTGCAACCCAACCAACCTCGGGCCACGAACTATGAAACACGTATTATATTAGCATTAAGTAATAAATGAATGAAATGAAAACATACACACACACAGCTATAAAGACAAAAAATATACGTACAATCATGTATTAATTAAACTAGCTCCACCTCTATACCAAAGCCAGGATGGTTTTGCCTGGCTACATCCAAAATGTAAAAAAAATTAAAATGTATAAATCATCATACAACCCCTCAAGAGCATCTTGTGAGCTTCAGTTAAAGACCTACCAGTGGAGATGATTGTAGCACTATAGATGGCTACATTTACACCACAACACAACTCCTCGGTACAGATGGGACTTTGACACGGTTACGCATGGTTGATCGTATCAAACATCAGATCTGTGCCTGTTATGCAATACATTATGGGTGTATCTACTTGACACTACCTGCCTTCTCACCTCAGTCCACTTCCCTTACTGCTGCGCTCCTTCCCTCCAGCCATTTCTGTTCAGTGGTTTTTAATCTGCATTTTCTACTAGCTTATGTAAAATATCCAAAATGTTGACCGAAAATGTCAAATACATTTTGAGAGAATTAACTTGAAAATAAACTTGTGAAACCTACATGATTTGTGTGGTTTTGTCTCTGTAAAAGATTAGACATGTTATATATATATATATATATATATATATAGAGAGAGATATATACAGTATATATATACACACACATATATACAGCTTAGTCAATTTACTCAAAAGGTATTGCATCTATTAAACAAGATGTGAATAGAGATCTCATGCAATAGAGAAACAATTATAGACTGGTATGAAATAATAGGCCTCTTTAATATGTTGAACAGTCATTCATTAAACAAGCTAGTATCAGATGCGACAAGATGTCAAAACATTCAAAATAGGCTAAATGGTTGTATTTACATTGCAGAGGCAGTTGGCTGTTAAAAAAACAACAAACCAACAGCCTCTAGATAGAAGCAGCCCCAAGCAACTCCAATTAGGTCATAACCGACAAATAACATCGACTGAACATCATCACTTGGAGCAGTACAAGGTCCTGAACAACAATTCATTTTCTTTACAAACTCAATAGGTGCTTGCCTGTGGCAGAACATACAAATTAGTATTGTTTTCCTCAAAACAAATGAGCTAGAAGATGTGTACAAGTAGCCTAATAGTTTCAGCATATCGTGTAGCCTCAACTGCCAATTCACAGCAGGCAATACAAAACCAGCCAAGACTTAATTCTCTAAATTTACTATCGAACAACAAATTTACATTATGTATTCATGCATCATGCCGCCAGCGATAATTTCTTTTCCAGGCTGCCACAAATCAAGTACACTTTCATTAGAAAAGCATTTTAATTTATCCCTGCTTGGAAAAGTAGCTGTTAGCAGAGGATATGCAGGAACAAGCTGTTCTGAAAGCTACAATGGTTGTTACAACACAACCATGAACCCTCTACATCACCCGCACAAGGCTCCTACACATTTTCCCCTTCCAAATTGTCACACTGTATTTTTATTATTTAGGTGTGAACAACTTTTTCCAAAATTGTCCAATTCCAGTACATCAAAATGTTACATTTACAACTTTTTCCCATAAATTTGTGGAATTGTATAGGAACCCTGTATAGAACGTAAAACCTTCCCTGAATAGTTAACCTCCACTAACCCCACGGAGGCATTGGAAAATAAGGTTACAAACTGCCTACAAATAAACAGCCGTACAACAAACATGTTGAGAACAAACCCCATATTAATAGAAAACGTAATCCCTCAACTCTATAGCTTCTTTACATGAATATCAAGCCACACACACATAGGCGTTCATGATATAATCATCCCTTATTTTGATACATTTCTCAAAACATACTTCTAAAATTGGTTAAAGCCTCTGCTTTATGTATACTCAAGTTCCCCTGGTCTCAAAACTGCATAATTTAGAACTATACACAATTAAATTTTGAGACAAGTAAACTTAAATCAGCTTCCCATTCAATTATATTATTATTTAACAACGGAAGTCAATTAAAGTTGTAAGGGTTCATCACCTAGCATGCCCAATAGATTATTCTAATCCTGAACACCAGTGTGTGGATTTGGTAAATGTACAATTTAGTGAGTACAATTACAAGTATTTTCTCAAGGATGCTTACAGGTAGGCCAGGCATGTCAAAGATCAAACCCTGGCTGGGAGTTGACCACCCTGACTTATCCTGCCCTTATATTGTGGCAAGCAAGCATAAGAGTTGAGTCAAACTTTCAATGTAACTTTAAAGTACAGCATTTGATCCACTGGTGGCAATGGCAAGAAGCAATATCCCTGCTATGTGCACCTATATTGTGCAATATGAAATAAACAAGGTGTCTTGCCCTAAGGAGGTCTGTCATACGGATTACTGACCACTCCTGTACTTCTGAAACTCAAGTCAGTTACAATAAATGAGTTCCTTGAAGCACATTGGTTTGTTTTGCAAACAATATGTATCATTCCAAGGCATCCCTTCAGAAAGAATTTAGAGAATCCCCGTATATCGAGTTACCATCGCTTAGTCCAAGCACATTTTGTAGTTTGAAACAGCTTTTACATTTGAAATGGCATGAATGAAATAGGAAAAAGTGAAAAACATCTAAAAACATAATCTTTATTCACTAGTAATTTTTTCTAAATTAAATAAGCACATCTCACAAAAACTGTATACAATAACATTAATTACTAAGAGGAACAAATTAAGCAATCTGAATACATGCGATGTTGCTAAAGAATATCCCATAACTATGTAAATATGGAGCAAACCCATGAACCATGGCAAAATATGACCAATAGGGGGCGGTACACAAATACATTATTGTAAAGGAAAATATCTAAAGATTGCTGATATGGATTCTCCACTCACTCCAGAGAGACATGTGAAGGGGCCACAAGACACAGAGAGAAACAAAGAGGCGGAGGAAGAGAAAAATAATGCGTTTCATAATTTGACACAGTGAAAGGGGGCCAGATGGGGGGAAATGAACAAAAAGAGAAGCTGACTTGCCTTTGTGTGAATGCTGAGGAAGAGGTTAGGTTTGTTTGTTACATGAGCGTGGATGTTTGTTATTTACATGTGTGAGTTCTAGTGAAGGCTAGAAGGGTGTGTGTGTGTGTGTGTCTGCGTATTGCAGCGAAGGCTCAAGGTTGATGGCTGACGCTGATTGAAGTGGGTCTTCCTGTTTAGTTGAGGAGCTTGTTGGCTCTTTGGTTCGCTTCGTCAATGCGAGCTTTGTTCATGTCCGCCTGAAAGACACGGATGAAAAGGTAAGAGGCCGGGCAACATCAATACCTACCTCGTCTTCAATGAAGCAGCCAACAAACAGCAAAGAAAGAGATGGCAGAACAAAATTTGATTAGTGTGTTTTAATATGACGGCTTATCAGGGCCATTGTAGGTCTCACCAAAAAAAATGGAGTTGGGGGAGGGGGGTAAAATACCAACAAAAAAAAAAAAAAAAAGAATTTCCGAGATTAAAGTCATACATTTACGAGAAAAAAAACCTTGATATTCTGAGATTGTAAATAATAAATAATACATTTGCGAGAAAAACTCAAAAACAAATTTAAGATACCAGCGATATCCTTGCATCATTGCGTTTTAGTTCCCGATGCACAAAAGCTATCACTTCTTCCAAATCAGTAGGCTTATGTTGTTTTCTTCTGAATAGGGCCAATTTACAGCAATGTCTCTTCAAAGTCTCTATGATTAGGACAATATGGGGATTCTGGGCTAAAATTACAAATATTTCCTTATTGCTAAATCCGATTGAAAAGTAAAATTTGATTAGGTCATCCACTACAGGCATAATACACGGCAAGTGGCGGCGTCTAGGATGTTCTGAGGTTGACCCTACCTTCCAAGTGAAGCAATGTGGTTCCATGACCACTTTTTTTTTTTTTTACCTACAATGGCCCTAATATGCCGTTGTAGTTTAAAATCCTTGAAAGATGTATCTGTTAATGTAGTGATTAAGCTTGACACACAGCAGCAGTCTATATTTGTCTTCATTCACATTGACAGTTAATCCTTTTCTTAAAGAAGGATGGATAGTTAGTTTTACTCCTAGAAAGTTTAGCTTTTCTGGTGAGGTTTTACATTAGATTGTTATGTTAGATTTACAATGGCGTGACTCCAGGGACAGAGATTTTAATTTAATAATATTACTGATATATTACCTTTTCTGCGATGCTGTCAATGTGTTTGTTCTGCTTTTCGAGCTCGCTGCCCATGTCCACCGCCATGTTCTTCAGGTTCCCTATGATACTGCCCACCACCTCCAGGTTCTCCTCCATCTCATCCTCACGGGCATCGTTGGTTATCCTAGAACATCAAACTCTTAATAATTGGCAGATATGTGTGCAGGGGGTTCAACAAGTGTGTCTGGGATTCATTAAAACAGGAATTTATGATGATTATTTCAGTTTCTCTTAAAAAAAAAAAAAAGGTATACCAAGTACAATTTAGCCAATATAGCTTATTCATTATCAGTCTTAATACATGGTGGCCGTCATGACACAAAGCACACAAATTAATAGAAAGGGGCTCTCACCTCTTGATGTAAGGTCCTGAGGCAGCCGAGGAGTTCATCTGGGGGGCTTGGCCGTTACGGACCCCCGAGGGCTGCCTGGAGATCACGGCCCCTCCGTCATCCTTGCCGCCGGCTGTCTCACTTCCTCCAGTCCCCCAGGTCCGCTTGTAGCGCGAGTCATGCTCTATGGACGTCACCCTTAGGGGTCAAATAACAGCCAATGAGAACAATACAAGGAACAATACAAGATAAAATATCATGCATGCAGAGGTGGAAAAGGCAGGTTCAGAAAGTTAAAATGTGCAGAGATAAAAGAGCAATCAACACTACAATTGAGAAATGCACACATTTTTTAATCAAACTAAATTATCATAAACACAAAATTCATAATAATGCTGGAGGGTCCCTACCCACAAAAAACACCATTAAGTTAACCTATGCTTAGTACTTTTACTTCCTAAACCTGATTTTCCACCCCTTTGTTAAAAAAAAAAAAAAGTACTGATGCTACAAGATTAACTACAGTACTATTAAAAACTACAGTTAAGGTTTTTTGAGCATACTAATGCTGAATGAGTTCATACCTTATTTTTTGATACTCATCATAGAGTCCTCTCCTCCATTGCGAAAGCAAATTATAAAGATTTTTTTAAAAGGTTTAGAACAAGGTCACAACAAACTATGAACACACACTCTACGTTGCTGGGGCTGTGCATGGATGTGCTGTTCTTTCTCATAAAGTTGCCAAAGGCAAATATTTGAACAATAAAAGGTTTCAGTTCACTTTCAGTATTGTGGGTATACTGTATAATACGTGGGAACCGTATTGTGTACTTTGTGAATAATACATACTGTATTATGCTAGACCCAACATGTTCCTATAATTGTCTTGTAAAGATGTTATCAGGAACACAACAAAGCGGGGAGGTGCACTGCATCGCTAGCATGACCGCAGCATGGGAACACATGATATTCATCAGTAGGGGGCAGTACCTGTCGCAGGGACAGACACAGAGACCACAGCACTTGGAGAGGTCCTTCAAGTTCTTTTCAGCCTGTCTCATGTCCTGGTTGATCTTGTCCATCCCCTCGTCCGCACGCCTTAGCTGATCTGAAACACACAGACAGACACACAACAGAGAAAAACACACACACAACAAATAAGAGAAAACGAGGAAAAAATTGGAACACTAAAGAACATGGTCTGTTGAATACCGTGGAATCCGTTGTTTTCAACAACTGAAAAAGGGAGCACATCAAGTGCCATGAAAACCCTGATTGCCTTGATGGCACGGTCTGAGTTAGCTTGTAGCTTCATTTTAAAATCATTGGGAGGAGTTGCACGATGGCAAGCAGATGAAGACTAACGCCCAGGAGGCTTTGAGAATGCTACAGCACTTGGAATGGTCTGGTGTGGGTTCAGACCCTGAGGTAGACAGTGACCAAATCAACCCACAGAGCACCGTGCTGACAGGCGGCAAGCGCACTACGCGCTTACAGAGACAGCGGGCCCGACACAGCATCCCAAAGCAAACCGGACAGTGGCCATGGACATGTTGACACACCTCAGAGACTATACTGTACATGGAGGCCAAGGTAACTCCGGCACCCAGCGAGACAGCAGCGTGTGTTGCAACCTCCCTCTGCTGACATGTGTGCGCGCTGCTGCGCTTTGCATGTCTCAGCGAAATGACACTTAAGTTACACCTTACTATGCTTGTAAATAAAGTTTTAATATTATTTCGCATCGTTTAGTTTAAGAATACAATTGGAAGGCAATGGACTCGTTGCCCCAACCCCTGCAAACCCCCGACGCCCCCGAGTGATGGAGTCTTAATGGGCCATTATTGAGAAAACAGATGTGTAAGCTACGTTGCTTGGCGTTGTGTTATGATGCAACACAAGTCTAGTGTTAATTGTGAAAGGAAAAATGTGTTGTGTTACATTAGTAACGTAATGAGAGCTCAACAGGCTGCACCTGCACCGGGTTGGGGGTGTGCGTCGCGGACCGCGGGTTCCAGAGCGCGAGACCGTGGATGTATGTTTGTATCGCAGTTTTGGTCTCAAATTTTATTTAAATTTATTGAATAATCAGCTGGCGTGGCATTGCAATGGTAAACCTACCTCCTTGTTGATCCAACATCTCCATGGTTTTGCCACCTGTCTGTCTGCTCTGGAAACACGAGAGAAATCAACAAGTCAGAAGAGCATACAGCTTAATTACAGTGGTATGAAACACACTGGGTCCATGCATCATTCTTACTCAGAGATTCTCTTCAATCAGACTTTCTAAGTTCGGTATGTATTGACATACACTAACTTGTTAAATTTTACCCCCTTTAAAATAATCCAAAACCAAGTATACTTAGGAGGTACAAGACCTTCTTTGAGATTAATATCTCAAATTATTAATACATGAATAATTAAAAAGGTATACTAAGTAAGTAAATGGGGAGTAAAGGAGATATAGGGGCCATAGGCAGATAAAGGCTAGATTGAGAAGAAATCTTACTCAGTATACCTTTAAATGACTTCCAAAAATGTCTGGCAGACAAGTTTGCTGATGTCAGCCCAGACAAAACCCATTGACTAGGATGACAATGCTTTGCGGTCATGACAACCGGACTACATGTAAGAAGATACTGTGTCTTCTCGTACAGTCGGCCGCAGCGGGGACAGCAAAGCATCTCACCTCCTCTGCCAACTGCAGCATCCTCCGGGTACTCTCCAGCGACTGCAGGAGGGGAGGGGGGAAGACAGCTGGAGTTAGTGATGGCGGAGAGATTTTCTCCACACAAACACAGAGATAAGGGAAGTGGACAGAAGAGGAGGTTTTAAAAGAGCAGAAAATAGTACATCTGACATTTCCATGGGATACGAATAAATACATTGAACCAAATACACACACACACACACACACACACACACACACTTAAAATCAATAAACTAACATGAAAGAATGGAAGGGTTGAAGCTGGAATGCAACCAGTTTATGAATGTCGATTGCCCCAGTTAAGGCCACCGTATCCTTCAAACGAACAGGCAACACATGTTTTATATTTCATAACCCTTTCTGTTATGTTATTTTTCTATTTTCATTCACTACTTGCTGAACTCAATGCTGATAAACTTGACTCAGCAAGGCTATATGCAGAACACCTCCCCCAATGAAATGCCCAGCACGTCAAAACCATGTGACATTTTAGACAAATTCTCTTTGAGGGCGGGTTTGCACTACGGCAGTCAGTGCAAACCCCAGTGTAAACTGTGGCCTTTACATGGTTGGCAGTTTTTAATTCCTCTTAACTCACTGGACCACATTCCTCACACTGCCTGGCCAGATGAAATGACTGATTCATCTAGGGTATCCTATATTTAATATCTGGGCATGTATGCCCATTGTGCCTGGACTTTGTCCAGATACACACTACAGATACAATGCAAGCCTGGCCATTAAAGAAACAGTACATTGTATTGAAGAAGTATTGTCCGAGTCAGTAGCCTACGTATGGCCATCTTATGTGTGTGTTTTTGTGAGACACTTCTTGACAAGTCAGCAACATAAGCAGGGAGTAATCTTCTCTCTACAGTATGACACAGCAGGAAGTCAAGCAAGTCACATGCTAAAGTATACAGCAGCATGATTAAACACATAGCTTTGACAAGTGAATGGAATGCAGTCGGTTCAGTTGTGGTGGTGAGGCCTTTGTGCCTCTAATATAGCCAAGCTGCAACCTCCGGTGCTGAAAAATTAATCCAACGTGAAAGTGCCAAAATCTGCAGATCCTCTAACGGCCACTTGAGACTGGCTCCAAAAGCAAGTCAATCCTCATAGACCCCCATGTTAAAATAACTTTACAGCAGAAATAAACATGTTTAGAGCCTGGTATGGTCTGGTCTCTATAGCTAGTTTCCCTGTTCATGACAACTGTACAGGGGGTGAATTCTTACACAACCCATCAGTTGAATTGATAAAGCCATAAATGTATGCATCCATTTATATATAGCCGGGAGTTAGGTGGAGTCAGGCACTGCCAAGATGGCGACAGCCAGAGCCAGCTCACCTGAGCTTTATACAGTCTATGATTATAGCAAACAGTGTTCAGGAGAGACTGCTAATGTCAGAGGAGCGCAGAGAGGCCAAGACGCAAGAAACAAGAGATGACTCTGGGCTAGTTACACCGTCGTCAGCTTCGCTAATGAACTGTTAACAGGAACACATTGGGCCAGATTTCTCATTCTGTTGTGTTTGCTGTGCATACATTACGTGCGAGGGAGAGAGAGACTAAGCGTGAAACAGGCAAACACAAAGCCGGAGAGAGGGATGGCTCGAGCTTATCCAGCTCTGTGTCGGCTTAGCCAAAACATTGCTAAGGTGGATAAACACTACATTATGTCTTGTTCATTTCTGCCGTTTGGCTGATTATGCCCAAAGTAGCAGACAGATACGTTTTTCAAATGATAAAAATACTGACCTTTTGAGAGACATTATGGTACTGGTACTGAAATAATATTTGAATTTTAGCAGCCAGTGGTGCGCAAGAGAAAGACCTTTTTGAGACTTCTAAAAGCATAAAATCATTACCTCACCAAGATCTCAATTTCAGATCTTTTAAGGCCTTTACTCATGATAGTTAATTCAATTTAAGACATTTTCAGACTTCCTAAAGACATGGAGGCAGGCGATTATATCACAATAACATCCTGAAGTGCTTCTCCACCCACACTGTGATTGCTTCAGTGGTGAAATATTACCCAAAGCCAGAGTTTGATGAGGAGTTAGCAGAGGGACCCTCCCATGCTAAACCCAACATGGCAACACAGTATCAGTCACCCAGACAGCAGCAGGAAGAGAAAAGAAGAAGAAAGGATGAATATTCATTAAAATACTCAGAGATGCAGAGAAACGTGTGCATGTAGTAGTTAATATTAAACTTTATTAATCTAGCAGTTTGGTTAGGTTAGAAATAGACAGCATTAGATACGAGAACAAAACAGGTAGCATACAGGAAGGACACAGTCAGAATTCACAGGAAGGTCAAGTGGCCCAGTTAGAAACCTCAGCTAAAATAAGTTAATTTTCCTCCATTTGAATCAGTTGAATGATCACACGATACCCAGGAGTGCCGACTGAGCCATTATTTAGCAGATTATACAAGGCTTCGATGTAGCTGACAGCATTCAAAATGTCAAAATCACCGAGGGATAAGGGAGCTCTCAGGGTAAATTGGGCATAAAGTGTTATACACTTCCAATAATGGCCTAACTTAATAATCATCGCAGAATCTAATGAATCTAATTAACTCATATTCCAATGTAGTCGTGTGAATGTGTGTGCCAATTTCACTTTGCAGAGCTGCATTTTTCAATTAGGGAAGTTATTTGTCTCTACCTCATCTGCACTCAGGGCTGATTACAGCTAAAATGGCATTCCCACTTATTTAGCTCGATATTGTGCTCACAGCTATTAATCATGTCTGTTTCATCAGACTAGACCATCTGACAATTATTTAACTGCACTATTGGCTCTTTATGTCAACACTTGTTCTGATTGTTCTAAACAACACAGAATTAGCATATTTCAATATGATGTAATTCTACAATTACACTACTCAAAACTAAAACAAGCATACACAAATCAACATTTTTAGTACCATCTGTACTGGAACATCGATGGGTGACTAAAGTAAAAGACAGTGGGTGTTACAGTTTCTGTTCACCTAAATGTACACAACTGCAACGTCAATTAAGCAAGGAGAATTGAGCAAGTCTTCCATTCGTGGGAGGAAGAAAACTAAAAGCAGAAGAAGACAGAGACTGTGAGTGTGTGCACAGTACCTCATCAGTCACTTGGTTGGCCCTCATAGTAATTTCTTCCACAGACATGTCTGCCATATTGCTGCTGTCCAGTTTGGGGGCTCTTCCAGTGGCACCAAGCTCAATACTCCTTGGAGGCCTGGGTCACAAAGGTAAAAGGTTATTCAGTGACATCACATAGATATTTAGTCCCACTAATGGTCAACAAATTGTCTATATGGGGCAGTCTAGTGGTGTGCGTGGTCCACTCCAACCTGAGGTGTCCTGGATACAAGCTCTAGTGTGGACCTGTTTGTAAGCATCCTTGAGCAAGATGCCTACACCCCTGACTGCTTTTTAATACTGTAATTGTACTCAATGTGACTAACTCACTTTGTATAGAAACATATGCTAAATGACCTAATTGTAATTAAGCTGGCAATATACTTTAATGATTGCGTGTGCAAATGCAAACTCTGAGAACTGGTACCGCCAACTCTGTATGTTCTCTACTTGGGAGCTAGCCACTAGCACATTCAATCTGCAGTACAAAATTGTTTTCTTTTAATAAGAAACTCAATCTTATGTTCAACAACTTGCTGAAGGCCAGTGTGAAAAGATATAAGCATACATGCTGAGAAAAGCCAAATATAATTGAGCAATTTAAATCCACTCAGAGTGAAAAGTAGCAGAGTAGGCAGATTCTAATTAATGTAAAATAATGTTTTAAGGCATGGTGGAGCTCATGGACATGCTAACCAGTGCTATATGCTACTTCTCAACCATGTAATCTGAACTACCAAGAACACAATGAAGGCTATAACATCTGTTAACACAAGAACAACATATGTGCACTGTTGCCCATAAGGAGAGGGAAAGAAGATGATGCAAAACTTAAACAAATCTTTGTCCCTCAAGGAGTGTTAGAAACGCAGTATGTAATAGAAGTCCTTGCTGAAGGAAACAGATCAAATCCATAGACGAAGCTGTAGTGCATTTAATAAAAAAGATAGCTTCAGTGTATAACAATGAGAAGGTTGGGGTATAAGGTTGTGATAAGGAAATCAAGAGATTTAATGATGACAGCTGGGCTGAGGTGGTCTTATTATAGCTGATTTGAACCGTTATAAAACTGAATTCATAAAAAGAGTTGTAAGTATGATAATAATTTTTTAGGACGATAAATAAGAAAAACGTTGCCCCCCCCTACAGCTCCCACAAGTTAAAAATGAACTTAAAATGAATCGTCAATGGACAAGGACAAGATTTAATGTGGTCAAGGTTCAATATTGTTGCTGACAAGTACAAGCATTTGTCAAATGCTGAATCATTACAAAACTGCTACCATTAAAAACTATGAGAAAAACTAGAGACACCTACAGAAGCTATGAAGCAAGTCGCAACATGAGATTATGTCATAAGTAAACAGATAAGCTCCTGAACTACTAAGCTACTGTGGCACAAAAAAAATAAACTGCAATGTCAACGTTAGATCCAAGCTAACTACATGATATGTTCTGTTTACTCGCATATCAGGAAACACGGCTTTATTTCCTTCCTCTCTTCCTTTAGAATTCAACTGACATTTTCCTGTTTTTCACAGTAACCCTTTAACTTTACGATATACCAGAGAGAAAAACGGAAAATAAATGGTTCAGAGGATTTGCCACTGGTGTTGACTCTGCTGTTTTATTGGCTAGCCTGCCTCCCCTGACTGAGCACTGGCCTTGGCCAGCCACCGAGCCTTACAACTCAAACACTGGATCACAAGTCTTCACACAAAACTACTCAACTATTTAAATGACACTGTAAGCACCTAACCAAATGGGAGGGAGGTGTGATCATTAAATAATTAGTCTTTAACTCTGCATCAGTAAGCCTCCCAATATTACTGGATTTCTCTTTGTGTAAACTATAGGTTTTCTAAGTTAGTCATAAAACTCCATAGACCAGAGTTAGAAGATGCCCACAGTTAGAATTCACAGAAATCCTCATTTGGCCCAATTTTCACAATTTATACACCCATTCCCATAGCATGAAGCTGTGGCAGCACACCAGCCTGTACGTACCCATTCATGTTGCTAGAACTTTAGTTCCTCCACAGTGACAGGCCAGCTTGAGTCTAACCCATGTCTTCCAACAGCAAAACATATTTCCTGCTCTTCAACACAAACCTGTTCCTCCACCTTCACCTGTAACCTCTGACGTCATTATCTTATTTCTTCCAGCAATAGAAACTGTCTCAAATTTAAGCATTTTCTATCTCAGCTCATATTATTAGCACATTAATGTTTACTATGATGACAGCATTAAAGGGCGTAGTTGGTCGGTCTGAACTGTAAAGTTTGTTTGTGGGTTTGACTAAAGCTACTTTATGCGTCAGAAGAGCGACATGCTTGTGTTTACATGCGACCGAATGTTTTAATTTAATGTTTCTTTCAAATAATAAACGTAGGCTAAGACACAATTTTTCGACAGTGGACAAACATAAATGAAGTTAATCTGTTAGATGTAATACATTTACATTTACTCTGGACTGGTTAACCCTCAGTTGTGATTATTTTACAGCATACGGCCAAATAACCCAGGCTGTAACGTTACGGTATATTTCTGAGCGCTGCAGTTAGTCACCTAACAATATATATAAGTTATATGATTAACTTTTAGTAAACAAAAAAAAGGAAGTAAAGCCAAGATGTAAGTTGTTACATTTTAACTTTGAAAATAAAGGCTAACTCTATACAAACAAATATTTAAAACTTTGTGTGAAAACTTCCTGCGAAACTGCAGAATCCGGGTACCTTCTGCTGTAAGTTAGGTACTGTAACGTTAACTAGCTGCGTTAGCTGTTTCCGCTATCGCGGCTAGTTCCGCTTTTTTGTCAACCCTTCAAGCAAATATTCTTGGTAGAAACAAACACTGGTATAACGTTAGTTGTCCATATCGATAAAACTCACTGTTATTCTTCCTTGTTCAGAAATTCCTTCCAAAGGTCCCCTCCTACTTTACGGTAAGTAAACTTGCCAGTGGTTACTTCTGGATTCCTTCACTGTATAGCACCCCAGTGGAAGTGTCGTTGATGATGCGCATGTCATCTCATGGTGCTGCAGTCAAAACAACTCGGAAACCCCCTAAATAATAATGCCACACATTCGTGAGTAGCCTGGCATTCTGTACACTGCTTCTAAGGAAGAACCAAACAAAACTGATTGGATGATTCATGGTTCGTGTCAATTTTTGGAAGATAAAAATTCCAACTACCTATTTTACCTTTACCTATAAGAACAATGTGGACACAGGTAATGTACAGGACTCTACACTTATACAATATAAATACAAAGACTAAATACTATTTCACCGATTCCAACATAATTTCCTTTCCAAACTTTTTTCTGTCAGAGATACTTACAAAGTTTACAGGTTGTCCTGAATGCAGCATATGATTCCAGCGAGAAAGAGGCGCTGCCCTCTTTCCCCACACGAGTGCAGCATTTACTCTTTGTCGTCCCATTATAGTAGGCTACTTTTTAGGTTTGGGGGAGGTTGATGGAGATTTTCAGTATTTCTGAGAGATGTATTGAAATTTGAGCCCATATCATTGAATCTGCTGTGTAACTCCTCAAGTTTTTATGGTGAAAACTAGTAAAGCCCGCCCAAGGTGAATGCAAGGTGACTGCACTGGCTGGGCAAGGCACCAGCGAGAATATCATCTGTCAGCACAATATAGAAAAGGCCTATGTTTTTCCTAACTGCATGCAGTTAAATTGTGTTTTTTTCCTGTAAGACACCTACCACTGAATAGGTACAATTGGCATCATATAGTTCCATACTGAATAGGGAACGCTCTGGAGCTGCCCTCAACAAACTGCCCACAGTGTCTGATGCCCAGCTCTCTTTGCCCATGTATCTTTAATCAAGTCTACACAGCATGCATTATTAAGCTATAACACAGTCCATCTGGAACCTTGTGTGTGTGTGTGTGTGTGTGCCCGAACGTGGGTGTGAGGTTTTTACTTAACTTTCATGCTGTGCCATTTCACCATTTCACGCCACATCCAACAGCCCTTGAAGAGCTGAGAATTAGTATTTCCTCCATAATTACGAAAGATTTGTAATGAGAGTGTCTAAAAGAGAATTAGAGAGTCAGAGACGTGGGGAATTAGAAAATCGCGAAAGGAATAGAGAGCTTAAGTGAATATGTAACAGTGATACAGATGGCACGTTCAGGATCAAGCTCTTTCATCACACTGTTCCTCATTAATAGAGATGGGAGTTTTGCCCTAATTCCATAATTCCTAAATCATGCCAGTTAGTTGAATATGAAGAGACAATCGCACAGGGGAGGGAGATTAGCGTATAATGTAATAATGTACTGTGTAGCCTATGTGAGGAAGAGAGAGAAAATGAGAGAGGGTGAGAGAGAAAACAAGATGGAGAAAGAGACGGAAAGAAAAAGAAACAGAGAAGAATAGAAAAATAATAGAGAGGGGCAGGCCATCTGTAATGTCTGGCTTTTGACTTTGGCTGTTGCCAAATACACACAACAATGGCCAAATTTGTCTTCACCAATTGTCCCACAAGTAGGCCAGCCAATGAAAATAGCCAAATTAATGAAATGATTAATTAGATTTGGACCCGAATACAAGGGTATACAGCGATAGCCGTGTGTGAGCATGTGCGAGCGTGTGTGTGTGCATGTGTGAGTGTGTGTGTTATAAGTGACATATCCCAGATTGTTGGGTTTCTGGTGATTTCAAGGACTACATCTGTTCACATCTGGCTCTCTTCCAGGTGTTTTACTCGTCTCGTCTCCCAGCACGAGCATTAAGTCGTGGGAAGGTTCGGGGGGCTTTTTGGATCAGGATTTACGTTACGCCAAGCTAATTCCGTAGGTACCCGATACCTCTCAGGCCAAGCAATTGGCTGACCATGCTCTCAATATTCTGAGATAATTTAATTCCCTGGCCTCCTTTCATGAATCCCCTTCTTCTCCATATGAGCCAGTTTGATGGAAACAAGAGACATCGATAGCCATTAGCCTGATTTCCACAAGAGGGCCAAACATGGCTAGCCAGGACTCATCTATTATTCATGTAGCTCAGTTTTTCTCCAAAAACAAAATTTCTTGATATTCCTTTTTCGCATCATGCAGCCAAAACAGACAAGTCAGTAGGGCTGTGGTCTCGAATAATGCTTTCAATCTAGCGTTGATAAATGTTTCAAGCTAGTCATGACCCTATGAAGCTCTACTAGAGAAGAAAAGTGGCTATTGTCTATCCACTTCTGGATCAGATAAAAACCTACTCAGGTCACATAGGAGAGAACATGTTTTACATTTAGATTGCATTTATCTACTCCTCTCATCCAGAGTAATTTACAGTACAGAATGTAAGAAAATAGTGTTTCAGTGTCTTGCTGAAAGTCCCTTCAACTTAGTTCTTGTCTGTCGATGGACGTGACGGCTCAGGCCTTTGACATTCCTTTTATGGCATGGATGAACCCTCAAACCACTTGGCCACCGCGCTGGAAAACCATGATGAAACAAGGCAGGAAAGGCTATCAGGCTATTCTGTCTCTGTTGCCAGTAGTTCAGATTAGCTGTCACGTTGCAGGGGTTGTGGGGGGGGGATGTCTGAAGATCGGAGAGGTTGATTCCATCTGAATAATTTCATGGTTTGACTGGCAGAGCTCAACGACAGTGGTCCCAGGGCGCTGACGTCAAAGCATGATAGACCTGGCAAAACGAAGTGTCTGCTGCCATCTGCAAATGCACATTTCAAGAGGGCTCTTCCCTTCAGAATGAATCAAATAAACATTATTTCACAATCACATTCAAAGGATCTTACTCAATTCAAATGGGGTTATTTTCCAGTAGACAAAAAGACAATCTTTATTTGTGTGTTTCTCTCCTTGCTCATGACTTCCACGTGTACTTTCAACTGTCTGACTGACCTGATGAGGTCAGCTCTATACAAAAAACATCACAAACAGAAAAGGAGACAAATTCATACATGACGCTCAGGCCAGGAGGCCTCCTAACCGCTACCAAACCAGAGAAGAAGAACAATTAAAGGACAGCATCAGTGGAATAGAAGAAGAGAATACACATTTTTTTTATAATCTTCCACAGGCTATATCCTGTCACTGCATCCCACACAGGAGTACATAACAGTGATTTTAAATGCTACAAAAATAAGATGACACTTGTGTTTGTTGTGTTGTGTGTATGCGTGTGTGTATGGGCGTGTGTCTATGTGTGAAGATTATGTCTAAATGTTTCTGTAGGTGTGTACAGGTGTCTCTGTCCGTGTGTGTACCTTTGTGTATTAGTCTGTACACAGGCCTTTGTATGTTTGTGTTTGTGTAATGCATTTTGTGCGTGTGTGTGTGTGTGTGTGAGATCGAAGGTCTTTTCATGTGTGTGTGTGTGTGTTTTCACAGTGCTTACTCATGTTCACTTCCCCACATTAAGTCAAAGTCCTCTGATGCACACACTTGTTCTTGCCCTCTCACCTCCCTCCCTTCCTCCCTCCCTCCCTCCCTCCCTCCCTCTCTCATCTCTTTCTCTTCCCTCTCTCTTTGTGCTCCTTCAATTATAATCTTGTCCATGAACACTCAACGCTCTCAGAGGAACCGTCTCAATATCATAGACGGCATGCTCGTGCATGTGTCTGTATATTCAGATGGAGCCACATGCACACACACACACACACACACACACACACACACACACACACACACACACACACACACACACACACACACACACACTCCACTTGACCACCATTGTGTGTGGGCTGTAGTTTTAACCTTGCAGACCCGCGGCCAGTTTCAGCCATTGTTTATGTGGATTCCAACCCGGCCTGGGCCTCGGGATCTGATTTCCAATCAGTTGTTAGCCTCTGGGTCCATTCATCTCCAGGAACAACCTAATCCATCAATGACCACACACCAGAGCAGAGAGAGAGAGGTCATGTCTCCCCCGTCGGATGTTTTCGAAAAAGCCTCAGGAAGCGCAAGAGGATGCCGCATTTTGGGAGTCTTTCTGTCCTTATTTTCACCATGAAAAAATATAGAATCGTTACAAACGGGATTCGATCTAAGGGCTTCACAGTGGTCATGCAACGAGTGTCAACTACTTTTCTCACCTGCCGTCCCTTCATCCCCACTTTGTCGCCCAAATCCATCCGTCCGAGAGAAGGTACTGTGAGTGACCACAGTCATAATAATACAAGAGACAAGAGGTGGGTGACCGGTGGTACAGTACATTCATACACGAGAGAGTCACGGTCCCAGAAGTCACCCTCAGACCGCGTTGACATTAAACGGTGCCGAAGACGCCCGGACAGGCCGGGCTGTGATAAATGCTTTGTTTAGAAACATGAATAAGACAAACACATCCCACCTGAAAATATACACCTCA
>JAODLI010012785.1:0-24908 GCA_027575585.1 Percopsis omiscomaycus | reverse complement strand
CTCTCTCTCTCTCTCTCTCTCTCTCTCTCTCTCTCTCTCTCTCTCTCTCAGAAATAAAACAGCCGGGTCTCACACACACACATACACACATGCACACACACAAACATACTGTACACACATGACTTTAGGATGAGAAAAAAAAAAAAACACAAAAGTCTGTATTTCACTGAAGTCGGTATTGGAAAAATCGAACATTCTACTTGAAGTTACGACCAATGGAAGTTGGTCCATGGATGTACTGCATGTGGTCCGCGTAAAAATTAAATCAATGGAAATTATTTCATTTATTAAATATAGGGGTGGACGGTATAAACATTATAGAAAGTACACTGGTATGATTTTCCCAACAGTATGGATTTGAATCTCGGTCAGTAAAATGAACTAATCTTTTTTCGAGTAATTTTGTTTATTTCGTTAATTTTAATACTAGTTAGTGCGGCACTGTTGCTCTCTTGTGAGCGATGTAAAAATGAGTGAAAGAGCCTCCATGTTGCCAAAGAGTTCTCAAACAATAAAGGCTACATGGTTTGCTTCAATTGACAAAATATATTAGCCTACACAAATTCACTTCTTTATCATTCGCTATCATCATTCTATAAAGCCACAACCAATTAAAACCATGTGAAAACCAAGGAGGTGCAGAGACGCACCACTGTCATGTGACAAATGAACGAAAGACACAAACCCGAAGACCTATAGTTATGAGTTGTGAACTAATCATGAATGAATCACTCACTGAGACAACTCATTACTCCGGGTCATATAAAAGATTAGTTCCTAAAGAACAAAAAGTTCACGAGCAACACAACACTAGGACATACTACATACGGCAAAATGCATAGCACAAACTATCGAGATGGTAGCCGTGTGGAAATTCTGGAAATTGGAAACTCAAAGCAGCCCATAAGCTACCTGCAAAGCAAACTCAACGAAAAAAGCATCGACTCAGCTTTTACAATTAGGTCATCTAACAATTTGGATGCTTTTATCTAAACTGACTTACAATTACATGCTGCTATTACATGTAGCAGGTAAGGGTTAGGCATCTTGCTCAAGTGCTTAAGGATGCTTACTGGTAGGACAACTCTGGGGCTTGAACCCATGACCTTCTGGCCGCCTAGACCACTAGACTATCCTGCCAGCTTTTACTGGTGAGTGCTTTGAAAAGACGAGAGACATTTAGTCGAGACAGAGATAAGGTGAGGAAAATAAGGAAAATAAGTTAATACATTTTTTTGGATGACCAGCAAATTTTGGCGGCTTATGGAGCCACGTACATTGCCTACCCTCCCGAGTCCCAACACTACATTTCAGACACGGCTATACCAGAACTTTATAACAAGGTTTGCGATCACCTACGAGTTTGGAGCGGAGCTTTAATAACATGACACAGAAGCGTTTAATGAATCTCTGTCTCACGCACAGTTAAAGCACTGGTTTCATTAATAACTTTTTTCTGTCATGCATTTTAGAGCCTATGCACTGGCAGTTGTTCACTTTGCTTGTTGCGGTTAACCCCCGCGATTGATGTAGTAGGCTGTTTCAATTAAATATGTGCTTTGGAAAAGATTCATGCCTAGTGGTGGTCCGTTAAAGTTTTTGATATGAATTAGGTGGTCCGTGCGATGAAAAAGGTTGGGAACCCCTGCTGTAGAGACAATCTCTGAACAAAGTGTCAGCCTATATTGTATTACCTCCTGCCAGTATATAGTTAAATAAAATATTAATTTATCAAAAAAAGAATTGCAGATTATTGACATATTGTAGATTTAATATTCTCGGTCAGAATCAACGACACTTATAAGAGATGTAAAAGAGACTCGTAAAAGAGCTTCCTCTGACATCCTACACCTTCTGGGTGGTGAATTTGAAACAAATGAATCAGTCTCCAGTAAATACCCTGCTGGCTAGTCTCACACACACGCACACACATACGCAAACGATAGGAGGTTGATTTATGAGGTGACTACAAAGTTCAAATCAAGGACATGTTCATGGCGGAGCACACACACACACACACACACACACACACACACACACACACACAAACACACATGCACTTGCAGTTTTAAGATGTTCTCTTGATATTTATCTATCATTTTGTCTTTCTTTCTCTCCTTGCTGGAAAAGAAGACACTGATCGGATGGTGGACAGGCAGTCAGTGTTGTAAACGTGAGGCTGCCATGACAACGTGTAATCTATCCTACGAACCAATGCTGTGTCTCAATATGTGCACTTTCGTACTTAAACTACCTATTTTGAGTGCATAAGTGTGTTCACACATGCAGTGCACTGTTAGTACCCGGATGATGTACTCATAACTGTCAAAAAGTGTGATACGATTATGATGGTCACTTCTCGCCCTCAATGGTCGTCATCTTGGCTACGTAGCAGAAGGAGAGGGGCCCCGACCATTATAACATTTTGTAATGGCGGCAGTGCATATTATATCTAGCTATTGCTGTACACTATTATATGAAACCTTTCATGTTTTGCTACATACTGGTTTCTATAAACTGATGCATGGAGTGCCGTTCCATTGTTGTGATCAAATTGTATTTTAACCAGAACGTACATTGCTGGTCGAGGCCTGGAAGAGAGGGTGACTTTTATTTTTTAAATGGGAGAACCTCAAACAGAAATAAGGTTGGTTTACTGTATTTTCATTATTTCACACGTCATACCCTCTGTCCTTGAACGTGCTGTCTCCAACCAACTTTCTTCCTACCTCCAACCTCCTGGACACTCACCAGTCTGGTGTCAAGGCTGCCCGCTCCACTAAAACCGCTCTTCTCATGGTGACAGAAACCCTGTACACTGCTAAAGCCTCTTTCCTCTCCTCTGTCCTCATCCTCTTGGACTTGTCTGCAGCATTCCAAATGTTAAACCACCAGGTCCTTCTATTGAACCTTGCTGAGCTGGGCATTGCCAACTCGGCGCTCTACCGGTCTGAGTCCTATCTGACAGATCGCTCCTATCGAGTCCTCTGGAATGGACACCTGTCCAAACCCTGCCCATTCAACACTGGGGTCCCACATGGATCTGTGTTGGAACCATTACTCTTCTCACTGTACACTAGATCTCTTAGCCCTGTAATCTCTTCACACAGATTCTCATAACACTGCTATGCCGACGACACCCAACTGTCATTCCGTCCATTTGACACGCAGGTTGCAACTCTGATCTCTGAATGTCTCGCTGACATCAGTGCTTGGATGTCTTCGCATCTCTCTACCTCATAGCACTCCCACTAACAGAAGTCCTTTATGACAATCCTTTCTCTTCGGTCTTTCCTCCTCTACTTAATTACAAAAATTTAATAAAAACCTTCTCTTCTCCTTTTTGCTCTGTTTGATCAGCACTTTGACAGTATTTAGGCTGCTAGCAATTCATTACTTTTGGGGTTTGAATGATATTTTAATAGGAATATATTGAGTAATGTGTACTGAAAAATACATAAGCTAAGTAACCATGATGATATGATGCTGTCATTATTCTAGAAGAATGGTGTTAGCTTGCAATAACTGGTGGTTAACCGGTTCAACTGTTGACAAATGTACTGATTGTAATCCGCTTTGGATAAAAGCGTCTGCTAAATGCTGTAAATGTAAATGTAAAACTGTCCCTGTGAGATAATCAGCCCTAAGGAGAGAGGACACCAGAGAGGCCGCTGAGAGGGAGGAGATGAGACACCATGAGGCTGTAGAGAGGAGAGGAGACACCATGAGGCAGTAGAAAGGGAGATAGTAGGGAAAGGAGAGACAGGGAGACCTGCACTTCCTGGCAGTCCTAGCCCTGTCTGTTATTCTTGCTACTCTAGATTTTTAGTCTATCCCAAATAAATGTTCACACACACATTAATGTTTCAATAAAGCAAAAATATTTATTTAATGAGCATAGTCGTGGTCTGGTGCATAACATTGCATTGCCTTCTTGTGTCTGTCCTCTGCTCCACAGATGGCGCCTGGAGGTGCTGGTTGCCGGTGCTGCTGCTCCCTCCACATCAACAACTTCTGGCTCCAACAGGCCCCCATTGCTTAGACAGATGTTGGGCAGGACTCTGTGCCGAGGACGGCCATCAGGGCATTGAAGGATGCCCTGGAGAGACGGAAGTCCACCCTCAGGTTACTGTGACCGTCAAAGTGCCAGTGTCAGTGCCAGCACTGGCACTGTAACATTTAGCTGGCATACTGCCTGTGGTTTGGATGCTGGAGGAAGATAAAACGCACAATATACAGTAGTACATCAATCTCTTATAAGAAAATTCAATTACATTTATTTTAATGTCTGTATGTGTTTCCTTTTGCAACGACTGTAGCAAACTATACTGTATGTAAAATACAGTAGTACATAGATTAATAGTCACGAATAGTATCTACAGTATTTTGATGTCTATTCTGTTGCCTGTGCTTTCACTCTTTCAATCTTATGTTGTATGTTGGTGTGAAGACCAATTATTGCTAGAAATTATGTTTGTAAGTACGGGTAATTCTGCATAACAGTAGGCTGTATTTTGCATTTCCACTTTGCAAGTTACTATGAGGTAGTGCATTAATGTAGATTACATACACTGTTATGCTGTTAGTCTAGCTAGAGCACAGACAATTATTTATTAGGCACATTTGATGTAAACAATAGTCAAATCTATGGGCTACGTAGATCACAACAAAAATAATACGTACTGTAAATCCCACCCACCCCTTTCTCTGACTTGATGGTCTCCACAATAGACCAACCCTGAAGGAAGCACTGAATTTATGATAATATCATGGCAGACAGATATATTCACACTGCTGGACAACAGGGAAGGATAGTTGGCTAGTTAACAATCTACCGACCTACTGTATCAATGAAATACAAATTCTTACGTTCTCTTTTTTCACTCTCTTGACAGCGAGAGGGGGAGTCATTATTGTATTTTTTACATTTTTATTTTTTACAATGTGGGCTTGCGTTCGTGGATGTGAATGCAGGCTGGTAACTTGTTTTGGGGGATCATAGGTCATAATGTCTTAATGTCTTGATAATGATGACACCGCAGAAATAAAACGACAGTCAGAGGAGTGAAGAAAGAAAAACAAAACAAGAGGTTGAGTAAAGGAGATACTGACTCCTGCCACATTTTATACTGTAGAAAAGAAATGTGTTGAGTGGGTATTGAATTACAATGGTTATTCAATAAAAACGGATATAAAAGCCCTTGACAGCGTGTAATTGCAATCAGCCGAATTGCTTAATTTAATGGAGAGCCATAGGGAGCCTCTGTTAGCTCAGAGAGGTGTGGGAGAGGTGGTGAAGAGGGAGTATGAGGGGTGTTGCTGTGGGTGGGTGCATGTGAATGTGTGTGTGTTGGGGAAATGTTTAAGATTTTTCCCCTCCAGTGTATAAAACAATGTTGTAGCTGGGTATTGTAGTTTTTAATGTCCTTCAATTAACTTCCCTTCCATTCCTAAAACACAACTGTTCATAAAAGCTTGGGTGGATTTAAGGGGAGGGGTAGAGAGTAGTGTGAGCTTATGGGAACTGTTGGGGAGAAGTAGAGAGGAATGCAAGCCACTCAGCCTTCGGCCGCGGGAGTTTCAAACCAAAACAGCAAGGTTTTTATAATGCTGGTTTCAACAAGGGTAGATACAGACTCAAATTGAGTCTGTATCTACCCTTATGTTGTAGACACCAAATCTACCCTTATGTTGTAGACACCAAAAGAAAGTTGAATTATTCATTAAAAGTATTTGAAACCCTCATGGTTTGGGGCAGTGTATTTCCATATGTAGTGTATACATGCATATTAGCAAAATTAGTGATACCTGTGAACACATGAACTCTTTGCGCAGAGGAAGAGTGTAAGAGATATTAAGACAGAGAAAGGCAGAGGTACCCAGACGACGAACAGAACGAGAGAGAAGCAACGCATGAGTGTGTCATGAAGAGACGTGATGGAGTATTAAAGGCATGCTTGCAGTGAAAGGTGGAAGCTGCTCCTGTAACCCTCCTCTAATTTATCAACTTTTCATGTCAAAGCGCTGGCTGATACTCCATCTGGAGTATCAGGAACTCAACTAACAGCCTTCCTGACGCAATCTCAGCCAACCACATCAGTGTATCCTCAGAGGTATTAAACAACGGGCTGGAACACCACTGGGACCAGAAGAAATGTAAATTGGTATTCCAAAGGGAATAGGGATATAGATGACATTTAAAATTAGCATCTAATCAGGTCTCTTTTTGTTTGAAATATGATTTTATTAGCCTGGTAAGTCAGTCCTGATTTTACAAGCTCTACTATTCGCTCTACATTGCAAGCTCCCCATTCAATAGCTCTTCAGCATGTGATTGAACCACCTTCAGCTAATTGAACAACAAACGTATGATGGTGATTTTCAAACACAGATGCTAGCCGACTATTGGACGACTGGACGCTGATTGGACAAAGGTTCCGTTACCTTCAGACAAACGGTTTTGAATTGAAAGTATTAAGGTTGTTACATACAGTAGAAACTACACACACAAGAAACTATTTGTATAAAAACTTGCATAAAAAATAAACATCAAAGTGCTTGTCAGCAACAAATCCAAGAAAATCATTTTAGAAGTCGAAACAAATGGAAATAAAAATCAAAACAAAAGATAAGACAGAAAAACAAATACTTGAATTCATATAGCCTTTAGTGTTTTCTTTGAACAACGGCTATAAGGTGGAGTGAGACATCAACCAGCTGTCTGATGAAGCCAACCTATTGCTAATTAAACTTTTATCTCTGTGTTTCAGCAGATGTAGAGAAACACAACCACAGACTGATAATGAGCCTCACAACACAACTGAACAAGAGACTATACTTAACCTTGCTTGAGAAGTACTGACTTTGGAAACTTAAAATAATAAAAGGGAACATTGTTTCAGTGCCATTGGTGCTTAAATATGCATAGGATACCTTTTGTTTTAATTGTAACTTTTAAGAGCTAGCAATTTTGAATAGCTAGCAATTACTATTTGAATAGGTCAAGTAAAACCAACGGCATCACAGATTCTTTTGCTAATACGAGTGCCTTTGTACAGGATAGCACAGTGGGAAATACACGTGTTTATGTACCAAGGAACACTATGGTAGTCACTATGGTAACAGACAGTGGTGTCTATCTCGCCACCATGGACAAAACTACGCCTAAACTTCCAATTAAATTACAGTGAAAGTTAAGGTCATAAAACAACATGACTGCTTGTGTGTATTGTTGGTGCCAACCTAAGACACCTGGGCTAGAAGCTAGAAAACCAAGTTGCCATCTTATGACCTGGCTCAGTCAGCCTCAAGACAATACATTAATTTGTCTCCACTTGGTTCCTCTTAATAATGTTCACATAATGCCATCATAAGTAGCTCAATATTGCCAGGAAAAAAAAGAAATATCATCCATGTATTTGCTCCAGCTGTGCGCTAAAGTAACTGGTTGTAATGACTACAACTTTAGCTAGTTAGAGGGAAATTAATCATTGAAATCAGCTAATTAACATTTTAAACGCAATTGTCCATCTCGGCAAACAATTCCTTTTATGTGTAGTCAAATGAGCAGCAGGAGTACATAGAACATAAAGTAAAACGTCTTTTAACTGTATGTAGAGGATGCCCGTGGCAGGCAATCAAGGGTCTCTAGGTCTCTCTGTGTCCTAATTGCAGCCCAGATCCTTGACTTTGCAGCACTCTAAAGTTTGACTGTTCCCTCTGAAGCCCCATTAGCTGGTACAGTATTTCTGCATCGACCAGGGTACCATTGTTCTCCAAGGGTACGCGCAACAACAATGCATTCATTGTATGTTGAAATGCTGCATTCGAATACAAGGTTAGGCAGACGGGCGGAGAAGAGCAGACTACACCGTGGAGGCCAGGGTGGTAAACGAAGAGGAACACATTTTAGAAAACTAGGTCATATTTAACCTTATAAAAGTAGAACGGAATCTAAATTGTAGGCTATGGGCGGCCTCCGTGTTTGTTAGCATCAAGGACTTGTAGATGCATTGTAGTTGCAGATACATACAGACTGACTCATTCATGCTTAGATAGATAGATAGATAGATAGATAGATAGATAGATAGATAGATAGATAGATAGATAGATAGATAGATAGATAGATAGCCTCCTAGAGAGCTTGTCTGCTTTTAATTAGCAGCCACCCAACCATGGCCTATGCATCGCTATCAACAGGAGGGATTTTGAGAGCGAGAACAAGTGAAAGCCTGCAGTGTCAAGGCCACCATGCGTTTGACGGGCACGCTCTGTGATTGTCTTGTCTGTCTGGGCTCGTCTGACGCCGCCGCTTCACTACAGAGACCCTGAGGCTGATTAGAGGCCTGCCTGTTGCCTGCTTCCTAAAGAGCTTGTGACAGCATCCTGTCTCTACCGAGAGTCGACTGCAGTACGGCACAGGCTGTTTAGCCTATCTGTGACACGAGCAGCTTTGCAGCGAGGCCGACAAAACCCAGAGAAATCAATAGGCTGAGCAGTTTCACCGCTCAGGGGCTCGCTGCCGCTATCATTCTCGTCACTGTTGTGCTATCTGTTGCTTTGTTACATCGAGCTAGTTGCCGGTGAAGTCGGATCTGATCACCCGACCACGCTGGTGGTTGTAATCAGATGAAAAAAAAATGCAGATAGATTTACAAGGTGCAGTTTAAAGAACATCTACTGTCATCCTTAGTAAGCTCTCTGCGTATGGCAGATCCACAAAAACCTAAACAGCTTGTATGCACCAGCAAACACGCTACATAATGACTTTACTCGATATAACACAGCTCTTCTTGGCTCAAAAGAAGTTAATGGCACCCATAGATTTTTGAGAACAAAAGCAGCAGCTATTTCACCACTCTGGCAACAGGAAGGCAGAAAATCACACAGCTGCAACAGCAAAAAGTGCTTCTAGATTTGATTATTTCTCTTGTTTGTCGCCGGATCAGAACTATATGGTAGAAAAAGCTTCTACACAGCATTTCACCTTTTCAATAAACATCAAAACAAAAGCCGTCTTTGTATTCTAGCAAAAAATAAATAAAAAATCCTTCTTACTGCTTTTCATCTTTGTTTTTTTACATAACAAAATTAAAATGATTGTAAAAACATTTTGTATGATTAGTCAGTGTAGCTGAAGAGGTGCAGAAAGAACTTGAATTTCCAGATTAGTTATCTCAATAGTGGCCTCAGCCTTTATAAGTGAACCTTCAGCCTTTTACCATCAGCTAATTTCAGAATTCCACTGCCATAGCATATGCTTGACTAATAAACCGCTGTTTTGCCAAATTCATTTACATAATTTCTTTTACATTTTTAGCATTTAGCAGACGCTTTTTTCCAAAGCGACTTACAATTAATACATTTGTTAACAGTATCATGTAACAAGGTTACTTCATCTATGCATTTGCACAATATGACATTACTTTTTTTTTAAAGGGAGGAAAGGAGGATAGAATAAGGATTGTTAGTGGGATTAGTGCTATGAAGTAGAAAGATCGGTGGCCGAGGAACCGAGATGGATTTTGCACCACATGTTTGTATGATACAACATATTGGTCTAAAATGTTATTATTATTTATTTTATCGGTTGGGCTGTGGTTTAAAGCTGTGTTGCTCATATATTATGCATGAAAATACCATGTTTTAAATTCCTTGTACATATGCATACATACTGATGGTAGTGATTTTCCTTCTAATTTCACCTATTTATTATATGTTGGTAGGCCAATAAGGGGGATTTTTCCAGGTTGTGTGTGAACATAAATTCCATAGCTTTTCCCCAATAGGGAAAAATGTCAGTCAACATTCTGGGCCAAGACCAGATAAATGACCATTATGACCACACACACACACAAGCCTGCACCCACAGGGTCAAATGTTAGTGTACCAGGAACACATTATCAGGATCTGACTATAAGGAGGGTCCACATGTCTGGGCCGGAACACATTACAAGATTAAAGCAAAGCAAAGTGCAGCACTGTATGTGTGGGCGCGTGTGCATAAGATGACTGCTTTCCGTTGCTGTAGCACCGCTGTGCTCACCTCGATTCCCCATTTTGAGATGAATCAATCCTCAGCTGTCCAATTTACACTGTAGGGAGTGAGTCGGCCATCGATCCCAGCCGGGGCTTTTCCCCACATAGCCTACAGCCTCCATCCAGTGACACTGAAAATAGAGCTGAACACGCTGGTTTGTGACATACCACTCACATATGTCAAGCTGCTGCTTGTCAGACTGCTCTCTACACCGTTTCCAAGTCTGGAAAGTCAGTGGTTCAGATATATGAATAAATTGAATGAATATAGCATTTAATTTAAGCGAAACAAGAGGGGGCAGAGTGGAGTACACACACACACACACACACACACACACACCAATAGAGAATGAACAGTAGCCTTACATCTGCGTGTGTCTCATCATATTATGTTCCTTAGACTTGCATTCATTAAAAAAAAAATCTGTTTTGGGTTCGGCTAAAAGTAGTAAGGCTACCTCTTCATGGAGAAAAAAAATGCTAATTCTTTACAGGTATCGGTTTTGAGCTACGCTGTTCAAAACAATAGTGTTATGATACCAGCTGAAGTTGACTACTGCTTGAACCAGCTTAAGGTGACTAATTTATTTTTTACAGTCTATCAGTGTCTGAACACTGTCTGAATACTGCAAACAAACATTAAGACACGAAAGGTGTCAGCAACGTTGTTGTGTTTTGTTCATGTTTCATACACCATGTCGTGAAGAGTACGGTTTCCAACAACACATTCACCATGCTGTTGTGTCTGAAAACGACATCCTCTCTGTACTAAGAGAGAAAACATGAAAAAAAAGTCTGTGTTGTCACATGTTGCGCTTCAGCCCGCCAAGCTAGAAAGAATCAACCAGTCAAAAGCACTGGCGGCCCCAGCCGCTATAGCCGGCCATTACCATTCAGAGCAGGAGATAAAGTGAAACGTGTCCGTTGGCATTTCATCAATGTGACCCGGGCTCCAGCTTCATGGAAAATGAAGGGGAAAAAACAGTAGGCTATTTGATCATTTTAACAGCCATCACTGACTGCAGGCTCTTTGTAGAAAAAATTGTAAAAGCAAAGATGATTGGAGCTTCTTTGTCTACCAGAGACAGTTTCAATTACAAAGTACTCATCATGTGAGGCAGCTTGTTAGAAATGATGTTTTATTCCCTCTTGAATTTGGGCAATAAAAATGGAGAGCTGAAGAGTAAGATTTGTTCCTTCGAGGTATATTTCCTTGATTTCAAGTGTCTATATATTTATCTATTTATCTATAGACTGTGTGTATATGTATGATAGTCCAAGTCTTTCTGTTTTACTTTTATTTAGCCAACATTAGCAGTGACAGTGATAGGCTAGTGGGAGACTCACAACCAAAAGGTTTTTGGTTTAATACCCAACCAGCCTGGCCTACCTGTAAGCATCCTTGAGAAAGATGTCTAACCCCTACCTGCTCCTTAATACTGTAAATGTCACTTTGGATGAAAGCATCTACTAAATGAACTAACTGTGACCATTGACGATAAAGTATGAAAATTGTGAGGTTGCTTTCTGCTGATTTCCAATTATCTTGCCAAGCGCATATACAATCAAATGTATCTTTGTTAGCTGATTGGTGCCAGCTGTGAATAGACTGCCTGCATTGCTGTCACAACATTTACCACAGCAGTCTTACGGTGCTATGGTTAGAAGTGGAATTCACGCTAACTCCTTAATTGCAAAAGCCTCAGTTAGTGGTTATTCTCTTTAATGTATCAAAGGTAACCGAATTGTTTGAATAGTTTCCCTGAAAACACCACACTAGAATTCATGCTGAGAGTTTCCCTTTAAATTAATTTAACAAAATCTTAAACGCATACTGGTGCTCAAGTGGAGTTTAGACACAGGCTAGATTTTACCCTGACGGCAGTCATCACTCTAAAAAGGTTTTCGCTTTTTTTGGTTTTCCATCACATCTAAAGGAGTTACAATGCTGGATTAGGTGACGGTGCCAGTGGACTTGTGGGAAATGGTGTTCTCACATAAAATGATAAAATTGAGTAAACAATGATATCTCTTCAGGTTTTTTAAACTGGCCATCACTGTCTAGACGAAAGGAATAAACTCCATGACGTACTGTTAATTACAGCTACATTCATGTGCTATCAAAATTGTGTTATTAGCAATCACTACATTTTGTAGACATTTTGTATGCAGCTGTCTTTACTTCTGGAGAGTAACAATCTAGTTCTGGTTTTAGTAACAATCTAGTTTCCGGCTCTCTATAGTGAATGCTACTAAAGAAACAAGGCATTCCGTTCAGACAGACTTCAAGTGACATGAAAGCAGTACTGGTTTCTTGGCAGCGACCATCTCATTACCCGACACCGGCCACTCCTCCATCGGCCCAGCTCAGCAGAAACAGCAGCTCCCCATCCTGAAATCTCCTCCGCGATCTGCTGAGATGAGCCTCATTTATCTTCTTAGGATGGAGCCACGACGATGATATAGTTTGCTCTCTTGCAAACAAACCACAACCTTTCCCCCTCCCCCTCAAAAAAACAACAAACCTGCGCAACATTTCCAAATCAATTAGGAATGTAATTAATGATCGCAAGCACCGGGTGCACCACAGCAATCACCATAGAGAGGACAGTGAAAAATGTAGCAATCATATTAATCAAGCAAACGCTACAGTCCAATTACTCACAAAGCATACGGCGTGCGGGGTTAGGCTCGGAGAACAGGTGATAGTTATCATTAAATTAGGGGGGAGATCAGTGTCTGTAGTCGTTTCATCATGTGGCGGGGACCTTGAGACCATCATAGGCGCCTGAGCAATGGAGCAAGTGGAGAAAATTCCCCCCCATTATTGAATTAGCGGCAGCAATGTTATGGTTTTGCTACCCCAATTTTTGTCTTTTTAAAACATAAACTTTTCATCATACAGTTACCGCAATCAGGTGATTATATTTAAGCAGCCTATATCAATGATCAACTGAACTATTTAAAGCAATTTACAAAAACAAGTAATAAATAATCACAAATTTCTGGACCACCCTTTGAGTTGGTTCAGTCAAACCCGTCGCTGATAGTTTCCCACAGCATGCGTGAATCCACACAGAAGTGAGTCTGTAGTTACTTTAGTAACGGACGAAAATTTTCCTCAAACACCATCACACACACACACATAATAGACGGCGAATTAACAGTGTTAATTTGGCATGTATCTGATCCACCAACCCAACACTTATTTTAGTGAGAAATCTAAATTTCTGAAATGGTTCACCTCTTCATCGATCTTCTCTCGCTAGCACAGCGAACGGGGGCTGGTAACATTAGTGAGTTGAGGCAACAAAATGCAAACTTTATATGCAAATAGAGTTTATCTTTATGGATTATACTTATGTCGAAGACATCAAATTGTTAAGAAGACTGTCCACATATGACGCCTTTTATCTTCTTTTATCTGTTTCTAGAGTTATGTATTTTTACGGACACATAGCCTAAGGAATCGTTAATAGCCTATATATTTCTTATTGCATTTGGTGTAGGAAAATATTTTCCCCAGGGAGCTTCAGTTTAGTTCAAACTGCTAATATGTAGCCTATTAATGTTTTTCCACCCAATTATATACTGTTCTTGATGCATTCTTGGTTTTCATAGCACCCTCAATCTAACTAATCTAGACTAGTGAAATTGGCTGTTTCTGCTCTTAATCCAGGAGGTTAGGTGGTGTAGAACTGTAGGACATCTTTTTATATTACAATTTATTTTTCTGTTGTATTTCTGTTCAACAACCAATTATGTATCTTTACAAGTTTTCTCCCCAATTTTAAAACATAACCAGACACTCGCGCTATAGGGCTGTGGGCTAGGTGGTGGATTGGTTGTGGTCCAGATGCTCAGTTAGGAAGAGTAGGCCCTACATTGGTAGCCGGGGTTGAAATGGAGTCTATTGACACAGAACAGGGTGAAGGTGTTAAGAGAGAACAGTGCATCACTGCTCTACCCAGTGTGGTCAGAGTGGTGCTGATTAGTCCGGCATTGCTGTACAGCCTGAACATGAAATGGAAGTTATGTCTGTAATGAGCAATTATAACTTTACACTGCCAACACCTTGTCTGTCCTGAATCAGTACCATAGCAACCGGTTGGGTTCTGTATCCCCCTTACAGTAAGTTAGTGCAGTTTCCAATGTATTTACTGGCAGCTGTGAACGTTTATGAATTTATCTTCAGTTAATCCGGCATTTTGCTGTACTAATAGTCATTTTGAATGCAGTTATCAATGAAATCCTTGGCTGGTGTGTGGTATGTTTGATTCACAAAAAAGTAAGACCACCAACAGCCCAAAAATACAAATAAATAAATTCACAAATGACTTATCTTTCCTCAAATATTTAATGTATAGTAGCATATGTTTGCACAGTACAAGAGGCTCTGAAATAAGAATCAATAGACATTTAAAGTTACGGTTTATGAGGTTGTTAAATGCAGATGGGTGGAACACAGATCTCACTTAGAGAGAGATTTCGATGAACTACATATGTATTTCACTTTTTTTTCTAACTCAAATGGAACAGGAACAAACACATCATTTAGTCAGTAACGTCCCACTGTCATTGTTATTATAAAACTCAGTTTGATGCCAACGTCGTTCATTAATAAAACATGTTTTAGGCTCTGTTCTCGTCATTTGCTCTCGTGAAGAGCAAATCCCCTTGCCCCCCCCTCCCCCTGAAATTCATGCCCGTGGAAAAAATATTTCGGTTTAAGAATATTATATATTATTTGCAATTATAATAGATGAAGTTGGCTCCGTGCAAAGCTACTAAGCACTTTGAAAGCTTTCATGGCCCTAAAATACAATTTCCAAATCAATATTTCATTAACTGGATAGAGGTGCACTGTTCGTTGTTAATAAAGAATGTTTTGGCTCAGAAGAGACTTAAACTCGGCAGATTAAGTGGATTTAGGGATAGTGTGGCCTGTTGGATAGTGGAATAATGTTTTGGACTTTCAAGCGGACACACAAGCATGCACCCACACAAACGTGCGCGCACGCACACACACAAGTTGTGTTTCACTGGCGTTACAGTAGAAATCATATATCCCGAACATCAGCACAAATAATACAAACAGCATCCAAAAAAAGAAGTGGCAGCGTAACTAATTGAACTACACATTTTATATTAGTATTTCAGCATTTTTAAACCTCACATTTTGGCCAGGCTATTTCCTTATTTCCTTATATTTATAATGTTGAAATAAAATAACAGAAAAATATACAAGGAATCCACAATATATACAATATATGTATGAATGTATGGCGATTCTCCTCGCCCTGCTTCTGCAACCGTACCCAGTAAATGTCCTGGAGCTTTAGGAGAGCACCGCTTGTGATGCGTTCAGCCAAATGGCAGCATGGTCCACTTTGCCTTACGAAGGGAGTGATATGGCCTTGTAAAAGTCCTTCATTGGTGTGTAGCAGTGGTCTAGGGTCCGTTCCCCCCTAGTATGAGAGCTGATGTGCTGATAGAAATTTGGCATTACCTGCTTGTTAAAAATCACCAGCCACGATGAGGGGTCTGTTTTCCACGCTGACCCCTCTGGTCAATAAATACACACTGCCCATGTGACATTATGTCACACATACACACACTCATTATCTCTCCTGTAACTTACCAGTACCCTCTACAACAACAAATCACACACACACGCACACACCTAGCAGGGAAAGTCTGGACCTCCCTTGATTGTTTCTGTGTTTATGGTCCATTTAATGGCCTGAGCGGGCCGGACCCTGCAGGGGCCAGGCACTGGGTGACTTTCCCGCCGGCTGCAGGTGGAAATGGAAGCTCCTGTGACTAGATCCTAAGTCATCTTACAGGGAGGTGCTAGCTCTGGGCTAATGGGGCTGTAAATAGAGCTGTATAAAACCCGGGAACAGAATTAGCTTGTGGAGAGACTGAAAGCTGGACGTTTAAGGAGTGATTCTGATTTACAGCGGCTGCAGATGATGATGGGAGATGCAGAGGAGAACAGACACACACACACACACAAAGTTATATCACACTGATACCACACATAGGCCTACACACATAACACAGATAAAAATGCACACTCAATAAATAGGATTTCTCTCTCTCTCTACGACAACAATGTGTTGTATATTTTGCGTCAGGTATGTCAGTGTTATTGTATTGGGTTTGTCATTGCCAATGTTTGTCTTTGTTGCACCATAAACCAGTTTTTTTAACACTTCTGATGGAAAAATTTTCTATAAAATAGACTTGTGACTTGGTGTTGCTTGTGAGAGACTGTTTGCGGATATTATTATATTATAAAATCACGACGGTATTACCATGGCTAGGTAATCACTAAAAGTCAATGAAATGCCCATGGACGTCTCTTTATGACTGCAGTTAAATATCCGATTGATATGGAGCCCTACCACACTCGGAAATTTTAAGCGTATCGGTCTTTAACGTTGAGTTTCCTGACACGCTGCAGATTCGACTGACAGGGTCAGCATGCGTGACGAATTGAAACATAGAAATGAATCTTGATGAGTTCAAAGACACGCGGCCGACCCATATCCAATAGGATTGGCTCAAATTGGATATTGTGTCCTTCGAAGTCTTCTTGCTTTTAGATTTCATGTGGGATATTATCCGCCTGAAAAGCCTAAAGAAATGTCAGTGAAAGCAATTCATCCCGTGAACTACAGGCCTATGTAGGCTACTGTATAAAAAAATCCATGTAGGAATCAGACCTGGCGCGCTAGTGACACCTAGTGGACAGATTAGCAAGAAACGTCTCTTTAGAAGATGTAGAGACGTAGAATTAGTGCTGTTAAAGGCAGCAAAGCCAACCACTGCAAGCTATGATCTACGAGAAAACCTTGATACTGATGCCAAGTTGAGCTCACCAAATCTTGCTTGAGATAACTGCTGGACAAAATTCAATTGAGAAAATGATACCCAAAAGCATATTTGTTCCAGGAACCTGCACTAAATAAAATGTTACAACCGGGATTGCTGAATTTAGTCGTTTTTCTTGCAAGAACACTTAGAATGTCAGATAAGGACATGCAGGTTGGTCTGTAGCCATGGTTTATTCAGGGGAAAGTATAGTGAACACTTCTTCATTGAAGGCTGAGGTCAGACAGACGACAAGCTTGGAGAGCTAAAGTGTTTAGCGTCTGAATGTATAGTTGTCGCAGGACGTCTCAAGGGCAAAGCGCCGTCCCGCCCAGGGTGTGTTTGTGCCGCGGATCTCTTTTGGGAGCCAACACCATTTTGTGGCTGTCGCTCCGCTGAGCAGGAAGAAGAGAAAAAAAGAGAAAGAAACATGGCATGGAAAAACAAAAATGGGAAATTAAAAACAGCCCGAGGCCCTTCCCAAATAACTCCCCAAATGTAATTTCTATTTGTTTGTGTTTTTTTTTTTTTACGCTCAGCAAAGACTTCACGTTGACAAGCCACACTGAAGACGAATAAAAGACTTGTCATTCCACTCAGCTGTGTGTGTGTGTGTGTGAAGGGCAGGTTGTGATTTGTGTTGCAGGTATGCCAGTGCACAAGACCTCAGCCATTATAAATAATACATGACTAAATCGACAGGGTTTACTCTTTTACCGGGGAAAGGCCTGAGGCCTGCAGCGCATTGTCTCGTCTCACTGCGTGATGAGCACATGCTTGAGAGAAAAAGACACATTATTCACTTCCTGTAACATCTTACAGGAATACTATACAATACTATACTATACAAATACTCACAGCGACCATTTTATTCAAAGTGTCACCAGTAGATATTTATTAAACTAAAATGAACAAGATTCAAATCTAAACATTTCTATTTTTCTGTTTTAAGCATTAGGTAAATGTCTGAGAAAAATATACAATTAGGTCATTCGGCAGACGCTTTTATCCAAAGCGACTTACAATTACATAAAAGATAAACTATTATAAATAATTAATAATAAAATAAAAATGTTAACACAACACGCACTACAACCGACAACAAGCTGCATGCACTCACAGCATATTAATCAATGCTAACACAACGCACACATGATTTATCTGAACACACTCCCCCCTTGTACAGAGCTGATAGGCCAGATGGGGCCCGTGATATGAGCCTTTCAGGGTTATTGGTTCTGACAGATGACGAGGCTTTGGCAAACATTTTTCACCAATCTTGTGTGTGTGTGTGTGTGTGTGTGTGCGCGCTGGGGGTTTCTGGGCGGGTGGAGGCATTCATCTATACAATGTTGGCTAATTGGGGGAGGCATTACGCAAGAGCGTCTGCGGTCTGTCCCCAGACAACTACGGGAGGAAAAAGGTTTGTGGACGATGGTAAATTGCTGAAGTCAACACCTTCCCAGAGCGGTAAAATAAGCCCCTTCTGCAGAAACTAGGCTGGCGTTCATCCCCCAGCAATCACACTGCCATTTGTTAGCTTGCATAAATGTTTGGAATAAAAACCTTTTCTGTGTGCGTTTTGTGTTTGTCTGACAGGGGTGGGGGTCTGAATCTGCTGGGCTTTGCTTTCCTGCACTTCACAGATGAAATAGAGAGAGATTATAAAAGGGAGAGCGGGGGAGGGGGTGGATGAAGGGAGACAGGAAACTAGCAAAGAGGGAGAGAGAAAGAGCGAAAGGGACAGACGACTTACCAGCTTCGCTTTCCTGTGAAGAGATGATGGGAAAAAAAGGGAGAGGGATAGGAATGATGGAAAGGAAACAAGAGAGAGAGCAAGAGAGCAAAAATAAACTATAGATGAAGAGATTGAGCCAGAGAATAAGGAGCAAAGGGGCGTGCGAGATTGGAGAGAGTAAGGGAGAAAGGCTTGCTCTTTCCGGAGCTATGCAGCACTTTGTGCCTGGGGAGCGGGGACAGTCCGGGCCTCTAACCTGAAATTGAGGGCACTTGTCTGCCGAAATTGGGGCCAGCAGATGGCATTTAGCTTGAAAACACACTCAGTGCTGTTGTGAGCTGACGGGGGGCTTTGCGGGGACGCAGAGACAGGTTGAGAGAACAGCTAGATCACGGCCATAAAGGCCAATTAGAGACAGACACACCAAAGAGATTATGAGACTGTAGCCTTCAGAAAATAGGAAGCAAAAACCTATTAAGAACAGTATTAGATATAAACAGATTCATTCTTTAAAAGCCAATTATTTCTCTCTCTCTCTCTCTCTCTCTCACACGCACACACACACACACACACACACGAGACAACAGGAACAAGTATTTAGGAAGAATTTATTTATTTACAAAAGTCAGACAACAGCAGCCCATATGTCGGACGAGGGCCTACAGGCTGTGGATGATGGTGCGATTCCTCAAGCTCTGGATGTATTCCTTGGCCTGGTCTAGACTGGTGCTGGCCTCCACCTTGGGCGGAGGACCCTCCACCAGCTTGACAAAGTAGTGGCAGTACACTTTATCCATGATCCCAAACATGCCTCTGCCGTGGTACCGGATTCTCTTCAGATATTTCCCCTTCCCAGAGAAGGACTCCGCTGGAGAGGAGAAGCAGAAAGGAGGAGAGGAAATGGGAGGAGAAACGGTGAATGTCAAACAGACAGTGTTTTCTTTAACACTTGAGAAGCACATTTTACCATTTCAAGGATACAATTAGTTAACAAATGTAACAGTTTGGAAACGACAAATCAATACATATGAATGAATAATAATATTCCACAAAGGCCCCACATTCTATACGAGCGTGGTTTGAACAGCCCATCTGGAAACAATTACAATTAAGTCATTTAGCAGACACTTTCATCCGAAGCGACTTACAGTGGGTACAACTACGTCATTAAAGAGCAGATAGGGGTAATGCATCTTGCTCAGTGACAGAACCCAGAGCCTCTTAGCTGGGAATACACCACGCTCAGCACTAGACTTCTCCTGCCCCTGGAAGATGACTGTTCTTTGACCCCTGACCAAACCAAACCAGAAGACCTAAACACTGCCTGTGTGGTTGTTATTGGAAAGTTATTTTTAACATCAGTTGCACATAGAAAATGCCACACATCCATCAGCTGAAGAATACAAGATAGCACCACTGTCTTGTTGTACAAACTGAACCAGATTCTCTTGCGATGATTTCGCATTTCAGCGAATCACAATGCATTTAAAAATCGGTCACGGGTCTTGACGTTGCACCCGGTCTTAAAAAGAAGATGTGCGCAAATGTTGCATCCGGTCTTAATGGGGAAACTTATCTACAAAATCAGTGTCATATGAAACACTCAATAAAATGTTAGCGATGTCCATTGGTTTAAACAGAATAATATCTCATCTGTATTCTACCTTGCAAACACCTTCTATACAAGCATTAAAACAAGCATGGGAGGAAGAGCCAGGGCTTGGTATATCCTATGACATGAGAGAAAGTTTGGAATAAATACATTTTGCTCCGTCAATGCCAGGCACTGCACTGTCTAATCCAATTTAAGGTGCTACACAGGTTGCTCTATTTCAAGACGAGCTTGCATATCTTTTCCAGACATATCGGGGGATATGTTTGATTTGTGATCAATGGTTTGTGACAAATGTAAAACACACAAAGTCACATTGCTCCACAGTTTAGCCCTCTGTTCCAGATTGCATGCCTTCTGGCCCGAGTATCTGAAAGGGCCCAGAGACTAAGCGTAGCTCAGTGTCGTTTTATAAATCATACGAACTAATGACTCATACTTGTGTTTTCGAAAAAGGCAGAGGCACCATCAACTAAATTGTTGCTTACCGGACTTACAAATATACTGCATCTGTAAAGGATTATATTTCTTTTAAATGATAGGTTCAAAGAATCTGGCTCCCTTTTATTTCATACTTGGACAAATATATGGGGTGGGGGGTAGAATGGGGGACTTGGGGTTTGCTCGGCTTGTCTAATGTGTCTTTTGTTGTCATAAGTTTGTCTGTTTCTTTCCCTGCCTTTTTCTGTCTCCTTGATTTGTGTGTGATATTCAATATAAAATAATAAAAATACACTTGGTGTCTGTCTCATGGTACTTTCTGTAAAGTGACTAACCACAATTTGTACTGAAGTGGACTCAAAATTTATTTTTCTAAATCCCTTTAAAATATTTAAGCATTTGTTATAATGGAGATGAAATCGCACCCATATAATGTGCAAGAAAGAAATACTACTACATTTAGATAATACATATAGAAATGTCACAAGGCACTCTATAAAACTCAAGCTGTGGCTTAACTTGAGGCTACAGATTTTTTTTTTCATTCACTTATAATTTTTCTTGATTTCAGTCTAATAGAATAATATTTCACAGTGTTACTGTGTTACAGTAAAACTGGTCCGTGTGGCCAATACTTACCAATGTACAGGTTGGATTTGTACTCAACGTTGTGGTTTTTGACTGCCATCTCCTGGGCTTCCAGTAGAACCTGAAAATAAAAAATACAGGAAGGAACCCAAAATGTCAACAGGAAGTGGGAATAGCACAGAAAGCAGGATTAAGCAAAACATATTTCACTCCATTGTTAAGTCGTAAAATACAATTTAATTTGATCAACATTATATATTTTTGTAAACTATTAGGCGTATCTCATACGATCATTTGACCTTCAACTTAGAAAATGTTCACTGGGAGGACTAAGTATTTACTAGCTGCATCAAACATCTGCACCAGCCACCAAAATAACTTTTGGGGTTTTGCAAACATACCTCCTTCATGATCTTAGCACCTTTCTTGTCGTTAAACTCCAGCTGGGCGATAGCCTGATCTATACTCATCCCTCGAATCTGCAGTGAGGAGGAGATAGGATTTAAGACATAGAGAGCAATCTTTTCTTTCCTTTTCGGTGATATTGTTTTAGGCAGTATGTGGATTTATAGTCTTAATATATAACCCAAAGTTTATACAATGCTGATGCAAAAGGGGACAATTGCTTGTAATGTTCAAATGTAATGAACGACTTTGAAACCATAGCTGGTTTTGGAGCTTGAACTAAGGTTTAGGATGACAATATTATTAATTCTGCTAAATTAATATGGAAATACCAACAACTCTAAAACAAAATACAAGAAGTAGATTAAGTAAATTGGGCCTGCACTCACAATTTCATCCATAGTACAACCTTGTATATAATTCACAGTCACACACGCACAAAATCCCCTCCATCAGTCAATGTAAAAAGCTCAGAAATCAAATTGCATTTTGGTCAAATCACACTAGAGGCTGGTTGGTCCACTGGTAGAGTGTATGTTGTAAACGCTCTATGGCACTGGAGTGTTCTGCACTTTAGGTTACTGCTGGTGATAATTCATTCTTTTAAAATTCCTTTTAAAAACAAAAAGCTGTGAAATAGAGGATTCCATCTTCTATTTCCTTCCCATGACGGTCATGGAAACAGCTGTGGCAGTTTATAAACACAGCAATACGCTCCCACCATGAAAACACAAACTGATCACACGCACAATGCATATCCCTACAAAACAACATGGCATGTCTCCCCGTGATGTCACATTCATGAGCATCCATATCATTGTATTTACGCATTGTCATCCTGCAGGTTGTGGCATTAGTTGTTTTGGCATTAAGATAGTAGGTAAAACAAACATCTCTTTAGATCTCTCAATGTGCCATGTTTGACTGTGAAAATGAGCAACTGGCTGTTTAGGACCTAGTAAAATTTCCTGAAACCTTCCATTACAGCTCTAGTGAAGAACAAATCTCTAAGATTCCTAGTTTGTGATGTGTATTTGGATTGTAAACAACCCATTTTTGTAAACCTTTCTGGAAATTCAACTCTGAGACAAGGGAACCTCTTCAGTACCATGACAACTTCAGGGGACTGTTTAGATGGCTATGGTCTACAATAGGATAACAGACCTATGAACCTCTTATGAACACAGTGTACCTGGAGAAAATGTAAAAGTCAGAAGAAAAGATTTCCACATTATACGCGCATAAATTATATGCAACACCCAGTCTTGCCTAATACATCTGAAAACAATCACGTACAAACAAACTCACATTTATTAGGCCTACAGATAAACACTTCCTAACCCAGATAAGTGAACCTTGCGAATGTGGCATGTGTAAAACTGCCTTAAGTATGTGTAACAAGACCCAAGTTGTAAGTCTTACCAGTTTGGCCAGATACCACATCTTATCTTTGCTGTATTTTATCTGTCTCCTGGAGTGATGGACCTCCTGTTAAAAAGAGTCATTGACACACACGTTAAAGCTAGGTACTATACAGTTTGTTGGTTTGTGTGTCTTAAACATTAATGCCAACTCACTGCAGGTCTGCGGGGTTCATCTGTCAGTTGAGGCGGGAATACTTGTAAGTTTCTCCTCTCCCAGAACTTGTTTACGTCCAGTGACGTACTGGTGTGAAAGCATGACTGTGTCTGAAGTTCGCCACCAAAGGCTGGTAACCTGTAATAACAGATGAAGAGAAATAATAATGATCAGGGACATAAGGTGAACGGGTGAACATGGGTTAATCAGTTATATTAAGATCTGAAAATAATACTTTAACTTGTTTTGGTATTTAAATATATAGAAAATATGAAAGGGATGTTGTAAAAGAAGAAACAGTTGTCCTTAGCAGGTTGACCCAAATGATGGACACTTACCTTGAGTGTAATTGTCCAGTTACATTCCTAAGGATCGAGCAAACTGAAAATACCAATATATGTATTAAAACACATTGTCCCATAACAGTGACATTAGATTTACAAGTGGGGTGATACAATTCTTTGCAAATGAAAGTAGTTTTCTTACCACGTCCTGTTAAGGCCGCCGCCATCTTTGTAATGTTTTGCGACGTGAAACGTTTTGCTTTACGGCCATGACAAATACCTGAAGAAATACAATTAACTGTAGGAAATGCATAATTAATTTACAACATGTTTTAATTGTATTGTTTGTGTTTATATATTCGTATTGTTTTGCCAAAGGACACACGAAATGTTATAACAATTGCAGGAATTGGTCGTGGTAGGATACCGTAGCATGCAAACCGGTATTTACGGTAGTTCATTTCCGCATACGGCAATGAAGATGTTCTACGAACAGGCATGGCTGCTATAGTTCATAGGTGATGACTTGGTTGTGAATTTTTTGAAGTATTGTTAAATTGTAATTTTTCAAGGCATCATGCAGGAACGAGGGCTTCCAGCTTCTCCCAACTGGTACTGCTGTCGCTGCAGTGACATGAACGACAGAGGTTTGATGGGGTTTGGTGCCAAGAACACAATCTATCTGATGGAGGTTTCTGCACAGTCCTGTAGACTAGTGGGTGAGTTAGCTGGATCTGAACAATCAATTGAATGCTATTCTGATTCTCCCTGGCATCATCCGACTCTAATTCAGTAGTAAACTTTAAATGTAAACGTGTGTCACAGCGTATAATTTCTAGCTAAATCTTTCTCATTAGCAATATGATACACCACAATTCAATTACATTAAAGTTACACACGTTTTAGGATTTGGTGTGTGCAGTACATCTGTTTATTAAGAGAGCAGGTAGCATTAGGCTATTATGTACTGTAATGCATCAACTTCGTTCTGTCTTTTTCTCTCAAACAGACAAACTGGTTGGCCACAGAGAGAGGGTGTCGGGGTTCTCTTTCTGTCAGCACGCAGGACACAGCCATTTGTGTGTAAGCACCTCCGACGATGGCACCGTTAAGTTCTGGGACTCGGACCAGAAAGTCCTTCTGAAAGAACACACGTCTCACCAGGTGAGTTTTTATTTTCTGTTCCATATGATTGAGGTCACTGCAAGAACAGAATAATAGCAGTGAAATAATATATGGCTCTCAATGAAATATTATGCGTGAAATTATGATAACTTCCTCTGTGATGTGGGTCATTAATTTATTTATATTTATATATATATATATATATATATATATATATTCA
>JAODLI010012775.1:6035-24909 GCA_027575585.1 Percopsis omiscomaycus | reverse complement strand
CTCTCTCTCTCTCTCTCTCTCTCTCTCTCTCTCTCTCTCTCTCTCTCTCTCTCTCTCTCTCTCTCTCTCTCCTCCTTTGTAATTGTGACTTTGGAATGATAGAGAGCGAAGGGAGAGGGTTAGGCCTACAGTATAAACAACAAAGAAAGTCGATCCTGTTTTTTGGTCCAGGCTATAGTAATTCCTCCTAATAATCTCCAGATGTCTCTGTGACACGTCCTCAACTGTGAGACAGAGCAACAGATGTTCAATAAGAAGCTTTCAAAAAGACAGCACTACTGTACTGTCTGTTTTATTTCTGATTTAAATAGTTTCATGAACCCACAGCCGAGGCTGCTGGAATTGGTGTTTATACATCTCAGTTGCATGAGCTGTTATCAATTACATAACCACCACATCAGCATATTTAATGTTTTAATTGAAGTTTGTCTTACCTCATCTACACAACAAGAGTTGTGTATGTAAGAGTTGATATCATGACTATTTATAATAATATTATTACATATAACAGTAACATCAGAGAAATATCAACTTTTCCATTCCATTGTCATAAATAAATATATACTGTACATTACATAATTGATTATTTTGGCAATGTTTACAATTTACAATTGTGGTTATGTATAAAATGCTTCAATGTCCAAAAACATTGTTGGCAGATTCTTTGAGTTTATTAATATTATTATGATCGTTTTGTCTTGGCGGCTGTGCAGTCATTAGTTCATAGCATGTGGCAAACAATATAAAGCAGCCTTTCCAGTAATAATTTACTGACAATGGCCTTGGGTTGATCAGATGTTTCCTATCATAGCGTGTTTCCTGTCTTATTCCTGGTAGATGAAGCATCTGATCACCAGCTGTCCCCTCAAAGGGGGAAATGCCTGGAAAAATTTTCGACAGCAAAGCTTTCTCTGCTCTGCGTTCAGATTGCACTAAAGAGGCAGTTATACCACGTTTTGCCACCAGATAGCGCCATATCCTAATATAAACCGACTATGTCGTATCTCCTGCAACAGTTTACAACAATTCACATGATCTAAACTCCATTGTTTCTGCAAACAAGTAAATGAAACCCATTAATGTAATATTAATCTGATAATTTACACACAAAAAATCAGACACTTTTTTTCACAATTGGAATATTGTTATTCATTACATATACTTAAATGGCAAACACACAGGCACAAGCACACAGTGAGTTGTAACATAATAAAATATTTAGTAAAATTAGTGGAGAGGATATTAAATATCCATAGAGTCTCAGCGAGACATCTGCCCTGGCTCGCATCCAGAAATAACTGGTGCGTGTGTGTTAAATCCATACACACTTATTTGTATGTATGGGCATGTGGTAGCCTGTGTGTGTGTGTGTGTGTGTGTGTGTGTGTGTATCCGGTCCATGGTTGTTTGGCAGCCGATAATGTTTTATTGTCACTGATGACACAGAAAGTGAAAGGAGACAGACAGAAAGACAGGTGCCACCCATTGAAAACTTGTTGAGTTCATACTGTCATTTTATTTAGGGACAAAACAAATAAACATGTAGTTTATTTGTTTTTCCCCTAAATAAAATGACTTGTGTGTGTTGCTCTGGCCGACTTAGAGACTGTCTAGATTTGGGCAGCTATCTTTTTCTCAAAAAGTGTAAATAAGCCTCAAGCTAGGAACATCGCATTATTATTATAATGATTATAATGTTGTTTACGGTGGTTCAAGCTAATTTGCTTTATTGCCATAACTGTATCCCAATCACATGGCTGGTGGGGGGGGGGGGGGATAGCCAGGTTTTATTAATGCATCTTGAGCATTCTGTCTTCTATTGCTGTTGGCCCTCATCCCTCCCCTCCCCACATCACGTTGTCTCTTCTCACTTCTTCTCTTCCTCCTCTGGTCTCTTCCTCTCTCAGCTCTCCTCTCCTCCGCGCCTTGTCTCCATGCTGTCACGCTGTAGCTGTCTATTCCTATTAATGTTTCAACTCTTAGAAACATATAATACTACAGGGGCATGTCTCCCACCCCCCGCCCCAACTCTCTCTCTCGTTACCTTGCTCTCTCTGTGTTTTGGTCTCTCTCTCTCTCATACTGTGCACTGTCGGTATCATGATCTCACGCTGCCTTCTGCCATTGAAAATGTCATCAGTAGGGGCTTTCATGTTCCCTCCTAGAGTGGAGCAATTACCTTTAATTTTGGCACTCTGTTTAATATTTTAAATGTGGAGAAACTAGACTTCATATTAGACTACAGTACTTCTTAAAGAAGCCTTCATGTGTCAGCGGTGTCCATATTAGGACATCCAGCTGTCATCAGACAAAACTGTACACCTCGTTTGGTCTGGTTGATAAAGTTGATAAAGAGAGACAGCTGGCGACTGCTTCATGTGTGCACCATACAGGATGTATGCATTGTGAGGTATTGTAGGGTTATGACCCACCGGGGTCTTTATTCGCGCTTTCCTTCTCAGAGAAGATTGCATGTTTTTACAATTTTAAATAAAATGTAAGAAAATTGCATATATATTTATTTTCTACCTATATAGGTATCATGTAGCCTATATCATGTTTGAAAAACAAAATAATAATAATACAAAACTAGTTTGACAGGCTCAACAACTGCTTTTGAGTTCATGTTCTGAAGAAATGCTACCCCTTCAAGGCGCTTCAGTCAAATATCAAATACACAGAAGGCTTGAAGTGATTTGAAGTGAAGAGTCTACTTAACATTCATACATTTCAGAACATATTGTTTTCACTGAGTGCTAGAGAGAAAAGACATCTATCCTGACCACTGTGTTATTTATGCAGAACTGTTTACAAGACTGCCCTCGGTAACATTTCTCATCACTGGCTGTTGTCTAAAAAATCTGTTATTCTGGACCCAGGGGCGCACCATAGCAACGCACCGTTCGCTCATTCATCAAGTGTAATCACGTAGCCTACACCTGGGTTGGGCAGACAGAGGGTATTTATGTTGGGAATGTTCTAGTTTTCTTAGTTAGTTATTATTATTTTGTTGTTGCTGTTCATGCTGAAGCACGTTTTGGAATACTATCCCGTTGTGTAGAATACTCACCCACGTCTCATGTGTCTCTGCGCTTGCACTTCACTCACCCTCGACTCGAGCGTCTTACAGTAGCCTATTACAGCTAGGCCAACTTAAGGCGATTTTTGCATTATTCACCCAATACCACATTATGCAGACATGGGGGTGGAAGACATTACGCACACACATGCACAAAGACACACACAAACAACAGGCAGAAAAACATAAAACAGTGAAGAATGAGAAGGAGCTAGACATCAAAGGAACAGGCAATGAAATGTCTACTTAATAGACCAGAGACTTGACTTGTACTTTGCTAAAAGAGAATCTTGAAAAAAGAAAACAATCGTGTGCATTGTTTGAAATATTTGTCCATTGGCAAAATAATGAGATTTTATGGTTTACACATCCAGTGGCAGGAGGTGAAGGCAAAACAGAAGAACTCTGTTAATGTCAAAGACATTACTTGTTGTGACATTATGATAGAAATAGTCAGAGAAAGCACAAACACAATGCTAACCTTTTATTTGCTACAGTGTGCACTAAACAAGTTCAATTCACTGATTATACTTTTCCCAACCTAGATATAGGCCACGTCCATACTAGCACGGGTACTTTTTTTTTTGCCTCAGTTTAAAACATCTGGGTCCATACTGAAACGGTTACTCAGGGGGGAAACGCATACAATCACTGATCTGCACATGCTCAGGTTGCTAAACACATGACCAGTGGTTAAACATGACTTGAGTGGAGTATTGATAGTTTTGCAGTTTTAACTTCTCTTTCAGCCTCCTATCAATGTACTCCAGTCTGCTGATAATTTATGAACTTCTGTTCCAATACCTGGAAAGCTCAGTCTTAATACGTTCTTCCTTCCCTCTAATATGATTTATACTTCCTTTATTGATATTATGAATACATCCGCCGAAACATAGAAGGATAGAAGGATAGAAGGAAAGAAAGATGCTCGCTCTCTTCTCAGACAGTAAGACCCAAGTTAAAGTATGTATTAGGGGTGTAGAGTTAGAGAGTTGTGAACATAACTAATTACCATTTCAGTGTCACCATTTTGACGGTAAATGGTGACAAGATGGTTTCAGAGAGTGGTAGGAAATATTGGAGCTCATGAACAGACTGCAAACTCCTAGGGGACCCGAGAACTTTTATGGCCAATAATCTCTCTTTTGTGTAAGTGTGTAAGCACGTCGATGGGCGCATAGTGTTTCCAAAGAAGCAGCAGGTTTCTGTCCCTGGATACCATAGCAACAGGAGTGAGGTTTACAAATGTATAGGTGAAAGAATGTAATTTACAGGGTATCATTTAACATACACACACAAAGCTTTGTCTAGTTAACTTTACAACGATGATACAGCGTTGCAAAGTTATGTGTTAAGGTCAGAATATAGAAGACTATGTGTACAGGGACCAACTGACTCAAAACATCTCTCCAAAAAGCTTCCAGGAAACACCTCTTAACACTGGCGCACATTCACAATGCAGCTTTAATGGATTTTGTCTTGTTATCCTAAAACCACTGAACTGTGATGATAATGCTTGCAGACAGCGGTAAAACATATGCACTTTGAAGTAATAATGAAGGATTTTCACAGAATCTTCTCTTTGCTGCTATTGGCAGACAATTTAACGTAATCTCAGTTTACCTACTAGTATGTATGGCGGTCATGCATGGCAGCCTTGCATGATTTCTATCAGCAGCTTTCAAATTGTGACGTCAGGTCTTCAGGGAACACCCACGACCCCCATAGGAGGGGCTAATCACTGCATCTACATATGGACTTGTGCCTCACTCCTGTGTTGTGTCAAATCCCTTCATGGGAACACATTCTTCTGTTTTACATTTCAATTGAATCATTCTTGAACAATCAATGTTGCACACTGTGATGCACACTGGTTTTAGAGATACTTTGTGTTAAAAGGGAGACAGGGACCAGGGCAGAGCAGACGGAATTGCAGGGAGAGAAATGCTGTTAGGCTGGGTTCAACAGGCAACGAGGGAAAAACAATGTGGCTTAAAACGCAGACTGACTGAGCAGGTACTACAATGTGGCAATAACAGACTACACAGACACAGAGAGAGAGAGAGAGAGAGAGAGAGAGAGAGAGAGAGAGAGAGAGAGAGAGAGAGAGATTGCAGGCAACGCAGATGTGGCATGACAATTGGCAGTGAAAGTGTCATATTTTACCTAATGACACATTTATAAACATTCTGTCATGTTCATAATGGCATATCATGGTAATGACAGTGTTATTCACATATCTGGGAGCTCATATAGCTACTAACACAGTGCTCCTAAGTGCTGGTATACAGACCTCATGTCCACGGTGAGTCTGTAGATAGAGCGCAGGCTGGAAACCACAGCCTGCTAATGAGTAAATGCTGTTATCTAGTTAAGGACATATGGACCAGAGCAACAGAAGCGCAAGGGCTTCCTCGTGAATACTAACAGACCTCCAGATGTGGGCCTGTTATAACTGCTGTGAGGGGACGGGTTTAAAGGTACACTGGAATTGCCCTTACAGTAGAAAACACTTTCTTGAACAGTTGTTTGTTGTTTTTCAAAAAGTAATCATAAGCAGGGGTGAAATTGTAGGGTTCTGGGGGTGCTTGATATATATTTTGATGTTTGATGTATAATTTCTTTTAGATTCAGGTCTTAAGATCACGTCAATGGAAACAGAATGGGTGAAAGGGCCCATTCCTGCAATGGAAAAGCACCTATAGATGCAGTAGTGCCAATGGACTTTCAATCTTCTTTGTACTTTATCTGAATGAGAGGAAATGAGAGGGGCACGTTTGCAGTGGACATGCAAGGAAAGTATGTGTGTGGTGAGGCAAACATCACATCATGACCAGGATTGCCAGGACATAACACAGACATACCGCTGCCTCAGTAAATCCAATCATACACAAAGTAGAGGCTGATGCTTATGGCAGACACAAATCAGATTGTGGAAAACTAGTTTTAAAAGAGAGTGTGTGTGTATGTTGTTGTCTCTTTTTTTTTTTGGGGGGGGGGATGAAGAAACAGACCATCAGATAATACTATTGCATTAAGATGTGATTCTGTGGAGAAGACCTAATGGGGCCTGAGGCCCTGTTAAAGGAATAGTTTTAATGTTATGTTATAATGTTGACTCACCCATAGTGTTGTGGATCTGTAAATATAATTTCCAATGTATATTTCACAATACTTATAGAGGAAAAATACCCGCACATAAAGTAACACCAATGTAAAATATGTCCATAAGCCAGGGGTCAACTTTTCTGGAGCCAGGGGTCAACCACTTCAATTCACAGGGCCTTAAAGCCTCTTCTCTGATATCTTTGCATTTGGCCATGCGCTTAAGAATGAATTTGACAAAAGCTTTAAATTTGTCTTAACTTTGTCCGGTGGCAAATCCTGACAGAACCAGAAACAAATCAACAGAGTGCATCCAAACTTTCTACTGATTACCACCCGTGTACAGACAAAGCACTGTGGCAACAGTAATTGAAAATAATAGTCAGTGGTGGCTGGACTGACTGGATAAAATGCCCAGACTGATAGATGATTTCGAAAAGGTCCTCTCAGACTGCTCTGTCTCCATTGTGAATACTAAATGAATTCTGAGTTTCTCTCCCATTATCCTGCTGTCAAATGGCAAGGCCATCAAAGACTCCCATGTCTATTGTGTGTTAAAAATGACCTCACGTTAGGAACACAACTGTGCATGAAAGGGTGTGTGGCTGGATAATGGAGGGGTAAATAATGGTGCGGACCTAGGATCTCTGTAGGAGGGAGGACAGAGAGGTGTATGGGATGGATGGGTGTATACTACATAGACTGACAGACCTTGAGGGGTCTAGGTATTGACGATGTTTGAACAACAGCCCCTGACAAGAAGCTGAGGCAGCACTGGCACGCTATCCAACACCTTTATTGGATTACATAATTGATCTGATTGAGGGGCTTCATACAGAGAATTTGATTACCGGGGATGTGAGTCTGTAGAGCTGCACTGTTAAATTGTGTTAGCATGCAGATTGGAGAGGATTTTGTGCTTTCTGCACTGTAAGAATTATTGATTTCTTTTATAGGAAGGTTAGCAAACGCGTAGGCTGGATAATATTTAAATACCTTGTTGGAGTGGTTTATGAGAAGCGTGTGTGTGTGTGTGTGTGTGCGTGGCGGGGGGGGGGAGAGTCAAACATTTTTTAAATAGTATTTTTTATTATTTTTAATAAAATATATATTCACCTGTGGAGGTGTATGTGGTTTAGCGCTGTTTGTGTGTGGGAGGGAATGTCGGGAGGTGTGGCTGACTGGAGTTGGGGATTGAGGACAGGTGTGGGCAATCCATTGATCACACACAGTAAAAGGAGCTCGGGGCAGACCCTCAGGAGGAACACACCAGGGCGCATGGAGCTGGCGGAGTGTGCGGCTGGAGGAAAGCATTACCCCTTCACGCACCAACTGTCACGCTTTAACCTGACTAATTATTGAATAAATCTACATACGACACGGTCTGCGTTTTACCTGCAAACTGTGGTAGAGGGATTCTTCCACATCATCTTTTCAAAAATGATTTTATGTTTATAGGTTTATGTACTTTGCATGTGTCACTATTAGCTTGTGGCTACATTACAAAAATAGCTTGAATAGAGTCATAAAACCACTGCTTATTGGAAGTAATGGGTCAAAACATTTGAGAACTGCTGATACACTGTATTTTAATCAGGATTAGTACTGTGAGAGCAAATAACCACTTATATTCTGTAGTGAAATTTACACCGTGAACCCAAATCAATGGATCCAATTGATTGGATTTATTACTGATAAAACCAAACGCCCTCTTCCTCTTAGCTATCTTGAAGCTCCACAAATAACCAAGCTGTTTGTCCTGCATACTGCCTCTCTAGTGTCACTAGGTCTCAATCTTTAGCCAGGGGCCACTGCACACCAAGGGCACTGCGTTTGGACCTGTGTTGGCCCCTCGGGACCCTGAAAAGGTACAGGTGAGTAAAATAGGATGAAAGGATGGATGGATGGATGGATGGACACAGAGATGAATACATGGATGGATGGAGGGAGCTTTGTCTGAGAGGCCTGTAGAAAGAGAACAGAGCAACTGTGTTATAAGGCAGCTGGCCTGGCTGAACCCCAGCTGAATTCACTCAACATTTTCTGTCTCTCTCTCTCTATCTCTGTCTGTCTCTCTCTCTCTCCCAAACACACACACATACATACACACATATCCCTCCAAATTGCTGGACAAAGCAGGTGTCCTAACAACTGCGCTTTTGTGTGAAGTTTTTACTGTGCTACAGTGGATTTATTGTCTCACATAAATATAATTTGACCTGCTCTGCCCCACGTGAATTATCATGTAAAACCGAACATCAAACAGAATTAAGCCCCACTCAGTGTCTCAAATGTCCATTTTTAAACCTCCAGTTTTCGCCAGGGCATTTCCATATGGTTTATACAAAATACCGAAGCGTAAATAGTGTTTTGCCTCCATGAAATCCCTGAGAGAAAATACATTTAGCAAACACATTTGTGTTTGGATTCCAATAGGTTCACGTTAGGAAGTACATGTCCACACAAGCGATATGTACATGTTATTGTACTGTGTGTGTGTGTGTGTGTGTGTGTGTGTGTGTGTGTGTGTGTGTGTGTGTGTGTGTGTGTGTGTGTGTGTGTGTGTGATGAGCCCTGGTCTTTCTAGGTACTTCTGTCATGAGATTAGATAATAAAATCGAAAGGTCTCTCCTTGATATTTAACACCACGATGCAGACAAAACTGAGAGAGAGAGAGAGGTGATGGTCGTCGGTGTGTGTGTGTGTGCGCGTGTGCGTGTGTGTGCATGTGCGTGTGTGTGTGTGTGTGTGTGTGTGTGTGTGTCTATTCACTTATTTACCGGAGCTTAAATCCCACCGTGCGCTGGCATTTACACTTAATCATCCCCACCCTTCATTTCTTCCATCATTAAAGGTCAATGTCACGCATGTGGGCCCTTTGAGCTTTACGGGACCTTTTAGACAGAGCCCACCCATGTGTCAGTCAGGAAGTCAGTCAGACAAGAACCACATACAATTAGAACTTTATAAGTCCCTGCATCCATGAAATAGATAGAGCCGTAGATAAAAAATAAATAACAAAATATCAACTAAAACTAAAATACACTAAATATAATGCCAAAAAACAATAAAAACTGTTTATGGGCAACTAAAACTACACTAGACCAGATAGATAAACAAATAGGCAGACAGACAACTTTTTCAGTTGACCAAAACATTCAGCCTACAACTGTAATGTCTCTCTGCCTAAAGTCCAGTCTCAGAGAATTGCTCCTCTTGTTGGTGAATTTGTTAGTATGCTAACAGACGGGGGCGAGTGTTACAGGGCTTCCTGTGTCTCCATTGAGAAATAATTAAGCGCGGTGAAAGCCAGCCATTCATGGAAGACCTTGACTGGTTGCTGGAGCCAGGGGCGCACTGAGCCTCAGTGATTCAGCACCAGAGCGCAGAGGACAGCCGGATGCCATACAGAGACGGAAAAAAGAGAAGGAGGGCGAGTTCTCTGTGAGCGCTCCGTAGCCGCGAGTTTCAGTTTTAATCAACTAGCCGGCGGCAAATGATGCGGGGTGCCCAATCAGCACTTTAAACCGTCCTTAACTGAATTTGACCAAGTTCCTCACGATTAGAAGCGGGCGCCGTTTGACGCGTTGAGCGCAGTGATCTAGGGGTGTAGCCGCACTAGAACGCTTGTAAGTGGTCTTAAGAGTGTGTGTAAAGTCAGCCGGAGTGCCCGACCAGTCAGAAGGATGCTGGAGGGAAATGCCTGCAGAACAAGAAGATGAGATTTGTCGAAAGGCGCTGGAACTGCTCTCGGACCTGTGCTCAAAGGGAGAAGTGCAGAACGACAACTGTGTAGATTTCATCTACTCCTTTAGAGACCTGGCAAGACCGCGCCACACGGACTCAGGTAGGTCGCATCCTATTTCAATCAAAACTTAAGTTAGAATTTAAACCAGACCGTCCCCACGCCTATTATTTCAAACAAATCGACTTATCGACTGTTATAGCAGCAATAAATGTGTTAGGCTACATTGTTTGCGTTGCACCGCAAAGGTGCCATTAAGTGATTTGATATAGTTCCAAGTTGCCTTGCCCAGGAGGAGGCAAGTGTGTTGTAAGAGGGACCGCATCGGTGAAAGAGAATGACGATAACTTGTTACTCGTGCACACCTTCTAGGTTGCTACTGTGTAGAAATCGAAATATTTTAGACGTCTCCACATTTCAACAGCATTTTCCTTTACGCAATCTCCACCCACAGGGCACACCCGTTATACCCTGTTGTTCACATTGAAGATGAATTCGAGTATGAATTTGAACAATACAGACTGGACGAAGAAAAGCCGCTATGTTGATTAAAATGACCGCGCTGGGGTTTTGTACGTTCAATTGCTGTCAATTTGTGTTATAGTAATCGATGTAAAAAAAAAGTTTCCCTATCCATATCTGAGGGAAAGTCACTTGAGCAGATCTTAGGCTACACTGTGTGGGTATTTTTGTGTGCTTAAAAATATAAAAAACTGACAAAGGTATTGAGGTGCGTGTGTGTTGGTGTGTGGGTGCATGAATGTTTGCATGTGAGTGAATATGTTTTGTGCATGTGTGACTTTTTGTACATGAGTGTAAGTACTGTAGGTCTATTGTGTATTTTGAGTGGACTGTGTGCATGCTTTCATGCAGGGTGTGTGTGGGTGTATGGGTTTGGGCATGTATGTGTTTCTGAATGTATGTTTGTTTTTCCTAATAGCACCCAGGCCCCAGCTGAAGCCTTTAAACATGATCCCATCAGTCATTAAACATGTATAAAGAGGAGAAGGCAGGCGCTCCCCGATTGGTTCCCAGGAGGAGCCATGACCCATTTCCTGTTGTGTTAGACTGCTCTATATACAAACACTGCTCCAGTACAACACCCTGCTGTTCTCAGAGCAGAGGCCAGACAGCGGAGCTTTGCTGCCAAGTGGATCCAAACCACCCATTTAAACTGTTTTATGAAGGTCATACATTTCTGAATGGCTTCATACTGTATAAAGTCTAACATTTGTTTTGTTTAAAGGGACACTCCGTAAGTGCATGCACCTCCCACACCTGAGTGCTGAGTAGCTCACCCCGTTCTCTCCCGATTCAATTAGGGACAAAGTCTGGTGATCCAATACAATCCAATTTAAATCAACGTTCACAGATGTAATAAGATACCAGGCATGATTTCATAACGGAACCACAATGAATTATAATGTTACTGTAAGATTATATTTTGGCTTGGCAACTTGCCTCTTTAAAAAGAAGCAATTCCATATGATAAGCAATGTGTTGTAGTTGGAGACCAAACTATGCGATGAATTTGTCTATTTATCCAATTTTGCTAATATAACATAATGTTGTTATTTATTTTCTCAATGCGTTTTGATCCGGTATGGCAACTACAACTACAGTAAAACACTAAAGTAGCATACTAATGTAATTTCATTTGGTGAGTTCAGTGATTAATTATATAATAACTGTTGGTTATGCCTGGGTTTCAATACACCCTCAATTACATTGCAAAGCTATTGTTGTTGCCAGGCAACATAACATAGACTATTTGGTTAGGAAATCATTCAGCCCTGGTGATTTTAATACGTGAATCCAATCAACCTAATGTTCTTCTCTTCTTTTCTAATTTATTTCTTGCCTCTCGCCTTCACTCCTATTTAATTTCACTGCTTCTTTCCTCTTCAATATTATCACGTAACCCAGAATGCCCCTTTGTGCCCCATACCTTTGAACCTAACCTATAGGGGTGTAGTTGTTCTTCCACTGATAATATTTGATATAAGTACTAAGCCCCATATTCCCATCCCCTCTCACCTTGTGTCTTATTGACGCAATGCTGACTTGGCTGTTACAGTTTATTGGACTGTACTCAGATCATGGCCTCTTAGGGGAAAGGCTCCATGCTAGTGTTAAATGATGAGATGAGATGATTGTAGCCTAAAGCCGGGACAGGCCATTAAACCATGTAAAACACAGCAAACTGGCTGTAATCAATCATTTTCTCAAATTAATCCCTTGCTTTGTAAAAACCTAAACAAGGAAAAAACAGATGTACTTCACACAGTAAGGCTTTTGGATCCTCCAAGCTCTTAAATATATATTTTTAAGATTGTTTCAGTCCAGCGCTAGATACAAATATTCCAACACATTATCAAGATATAGTTTCTATATTTATACTCTGTGTTTAGTATTCAGCGAGTCCATTGTTTGGTCGCATGGACAGCTGTTTCAGGGAACACTTTCACTCATCTAATGATAAAGACTGACAGAGACAGAGACAGAGATAGAGAGATGCAGAATAAAACAGTCAACTAACAGGGAGATGTAAAGTATCTGAGAAAGACCCAATTCTCGGGTCATTCATAAAAAAAATGTATGGGGTAATGTGTATGTTGTGGTCTATGGAAGCAGAGTGGTTCTCTCTAAAAAGTGATGCTCGTAACAGCACGTGTGCATGTGAGTGTTTGTGCACGTGTAATTTGTCCAAACACGCGTGGTCGATTCATAGCCAAACACAATGGCGGAACATCTTTTGCTGAAAGTAGTCTCTCTCAAATGAGGAAATTCATGATCAGGGCCAAACGCAAAAGCACATATGGTTATTAATGTCCTGAACTGAAATGAAAATTTCACATTAATTGCAAATGCTGATTGTGTATATATAATCAGTAATGAATGAGGCATTTGATATATTTACATTTATTTACACTGATATTTACAATGATATAAGCAGGCAGAATTTCAAGAAATATCTTGGCCTGATTGGTTTTCCACAATGTCATTCCCTAAATTTCATATTTACGCTATTACAATGGCCCAACATAAGCAATTAAATCAATCAAGAGCTCTCTAATCCTCTCTAATTGAAAACTTTAACAACTTACTTTGGAAAGAAGCAACCTTGCTCATTATTGAAACCGCTGAAACCAATTATCTGCTACTGACAGCGCAGGGTTCAGGCCTTGGTATGTTGATTGCTCCCAGCAAGAAGACAGAAAGCCAAGGCACCCTACTGTTTTATAGAACATTAAATTGACTACATTGAACAGTAAGTTCAATGTAGCCGCTGAAGGTTTGTCTATCATTAGAAACATCTTTATTTGTTCTACAGGCCAAGCAAACTAGAAAAGAAAACATTTGCAGTTTTCGTTTTCAAACTGCTTTAACATTATAGCGGCATCATTGTGTCTTTTCTTGATTTGGTATAGTTAAGGCCCTAAACCCCAGTACATCATCACAACTGTACGGTAACTATGTACATTATATTGTATGAATGGCTTAGTACATCTCCCCATATATTTCACTCCATTGCAGGAGCTCCACAATACAGAGAAGTATCTTTGGTTCATTAGACAAACTGCAACCGTATAATTATTAACTTCACAATTATGTATGTATAGCACACCGCCTGCTTGGGATATCGTTAAAGCATATACATCAAGGTTAAAGCGACAATCTCAAAAATCATATATATAAAATGATCACTGACTAAGTAAATCTAATATAGCCTTCTAATATAGCCTTCTCTCCATAAACAGAAGTATGACCAGATAAACAGAATATAAGTGCCATATTCTCTAAACTAAAGTGTTTTAGCGTAGGCAAATTGTAGCATTCAAGACTATACACATTTCTTGTACCCAGAGCAGAACAAAATAGAGTATGAGATATTTGAATGATATATTTTCAGTGGTTTCTATGAGCCCACATGAGCCATTGTGGCCAAAGGAAATGCTAAAATCAATTTCCCCGGTTAGCCACTGTCACCCAGAATGAGGTAAACTTGTTTTTAAACTAGTTTTGAATCTACAATCAAATCTAGTTTATACCTAATGAATTCCAGATTTATAAAATATGCATAGATGTTTCAGTGGTGTTCAGTGTTGTTTATATATTTTGATGCTATATCTATGCTGTGTTATGCGACACCCCTAGTACATGTACGCCACCAACAATCAACCACTTCTTTCAAAAGATTTTAAAACCACTAACCTATATGCTTGAACGTTAGATTACCTGCCTACCTATCTATGTCCTGCACCCCATCTCCAGATGTATCAGTGAGCCTGCTGTCTCTGCTAGTGACCACTTGTGGCCTGGCTCTCTTCAGCGTCTCGCTTTTTGTCTCGTGGAAGCTGTGTTGGGTGCCATGGAGTGGACGCTTCCTACCCGATGCCCTCAAGGGGGCACATTTCCTCGGAGGGGACCAGCAGCCCGTTCTCACTGAGGTAACAAAGAAGAAAAGATGCCACCAATATATAATTAATCTTAATGTTATTACTCGGAATGTCATTCAATGCCCAAGACAAAATAAACACAAAAAGATGGCTTACAATCAAAAATATAAATATAAATACCTCATACCTGTGGTCCAATTCTGTATGCATTGCAGAATTAAATGTTCCATTGACAACACTATTCACTGTTAACCGATGTCTGCTGTGCAGGTGGATGGCGAGGAGCGGGAGTACAGCGAGGATGGATGTGTTAAGGACCCCGCAGGTCCTCCGTCTGCCATGGTTGTGCCGGAATCGGCCATGAAGATCAGTCACACTTCACCCGACATTCCCCTGGAGACCCAGGGCAAGATGGAGAAAAACCAACTCCACACTATAGCTAGAGACAGAGTCCAGAGGCAGATCACTGAGCCCACCTCATCTGTCCGGTTAGTTGCTTATATGGAGGGTAGTCCTGACATTTTAGCAGATTGCTAGAGGTTTTTCCATGTGGTAGACCCTGATTAAAGACATAGAGATAGAATAACCTGTAACTTTTCCTTATAATGTAGAATGTACATTAGACAGTAGGCCTACACAAATAAAACAAATTGTGTGTGGAGAAATTATCTAATTTAAATCCAGCTAGACAAATCCAGCTAGATTCTTAAAACCAGCTCATTGTATATTCTAAAATGTATTTAACTTCCTCATCCTTTATTTTCTATTGATCAGCCACAACTCTATCCGGCGTCAGATGAACCTGTCCAATCCGGACTTTAACCTCGCTCAATTCCAGCGGCAAGAGTCCTTGTCTGGTCTGGGCCGGATCAAACCAGAACTCTACAAGCAGCGCTCGGTAGACGCGGAAGACGTGTGTCGGGCTGATAGCTGCGGCCGCCTCCATTTCATTCTCAAGTTTGACTGTGACATGGAGCAGCTGATTGTCAAGATCCACAAGGCCCAAGACCTTCCTGCCAAGGACTTCTCAGGGACCTCTGACCCTTACGTCAAGATCTACCTGCTGCCTGATCGCAAGACCAAGCACCAGACCAAGGTGCACCGCAAGACACTCCACCCCGTGTTCGACGAGGTCTTCCTCTTTCCCGTGGCCTACAGCGAGCTCCCGAGCCGCAAGCTGCACTTCAGTGTGTACGACTTTGACCGGTTCTCGCGCCATGATCTGATTGGCCAGGTGGTGGTTGACAACTTCCTGGATCTGGCGGATTTCCCCCGGGAGACCAAACTGTGCCGGGACATACAATACGTCACCTCGGTGAGTTGCTCCTCTCATTCATCATTTGCTTGTGTTCTCAGTCGCTTTAATATGTGCACGTATAGCTAAGTTTGAGTGGGTAGTCCAGTTTGTAGTCCTACAGTATATGCACAGTATATATAATATAAAAGTAAATAATAAAAGTAAAGCATATGTTAACATTTAAAAACAAAAAACTAAACATGATATCTTAGAGGAGAATATATTCCCAATTAGATCATTCCATATTTCCTCTGATATCAATTTAGACCTTTTCCATTAGCTCAATAAAGCTGATGAACTGAGCAGTATTTAGTGCAGAATGTTACATCATGGACCCACTTTGAGTCTGCCAGACCAGCATTATAGTGGTCTAAATCCTGTGGGTCCTTTGGTCTTTTCCGGTCCATCACAAATGCCGGTTAAAAAAAATAAAATAATAAAAGAAGGAAAAAAATTAACCTGTAAGATGCCTCTGTAGGAACACGGGAAAAGAAACATATCATCGGAATGGTGCCTGAGTTTTCCTCCGAGGGGAGATTATCTGAGTCAGAAACATAGAAATATACTTATACGTTGTTAAAGATTAATGACAGTGCTAATAAACAATTGGGGGTAGTGACCCAGATCTCTGCTTAGGTTTGAATAAAAGTGTTGTTAGGGTTGTGCCCCAGAAAACGCAGTTCTGGTCTCAGTGCTGTCATTACCGTTGCCTAGCCTTCTATTTTGTTGTTAGGGAAACTTCATAGATCTGCTATTACCTTGACTATAGTATTTTTATAGACCTTATATTTATATTATATGAGTAGCCTTCTATGCCTCTGTTCTTTGTGTCTATTTTGTAGGCGATTAAGGCTAATTCACTGCATTCAGACGTGCACATTATGCATGGCCATGTTGTTTCATCTCAAATGTATTTCTCTCTGATTAGTGGCATCTAAAAATACACATCAAAAGAGGCCTGGCCACCTACACTAGCATAAAAGAGATACATGCTAATTGCTAATTGTGGGAATCACCTAGTCTTCGCTAAACTTGCGCTGTGACTTTCAGTATTTAAGGTGTTTTTTATTTTCTAGAGGTTATTTACAGTATGCTCAAACTGTACATGGTGTGTGGCATATATTTATGTGTTAGGTTCTGTGAAAAAACATTTTTAAACACATCCACGAAAAAAAACTTACAGGAAGGAGCAAAAAAAATTATTTGCTGAATTTTCATGTCAACCATGCTATGGCCCTGAGAGATTCAAACTAAATTCAAAGTAAACCACCTATTTTGGTCTTCCCCCTCATGTAGCCTTGTTTTTCCAGTTAGATGTACCAGCCACCTACCCAGAGCATCAGGCCCCATCATATATTCAAGACATAATATAATTTAATATAATAACCAACTACATGTGTTTGCTTTAGGTTATTTATGCAAACACTCTTAAATACAGGTATTGGGAACTGTATGGAGCTCAACAGTGACAGCCCACTTTTTTAAGGGCTCTGGTTCCGGAAGTACATTTGCCATTCATTTTCTCCATTGACATTTCGAAAAATCCTTATATAAAGAGTTTTAAGCCTTGAACCAATCCAACCAGCTACGACATGAATCATGGCTATCAAACATTTGAATCGGAGCAAAAATAAATAAAAGAAAAACGGAAAAAAGGCAAAGGTACAAGACTGTGTACAAAATTATTTATATTAGGGAATGAACTACTCATCCCATAAACCATTACGAATGATAGCGTTTCCAAGGACTTCCATTCATAACAATAGTTTAGCGTGCTTCTTCTTGAATTTAATCCTTCTCATAATGTTTATATTCTTGAAAATAGTGTATATATTGTATATATACGAATCCATATACGAAAATTGTTTTTGTATTAATTTTCTTATTCAGTCACTTTAAGCTGTTGTTAGCTATCTTCTCTTACAACGTTGAATCTTTTTCGCCATTTAAGAAATAAAATTTCCCTCCGTAATTAAGTCCTCAATTATTATGCTTTTATTGAACTTTATGGTAATTTTATATTTTATTGCTAAATTATTCTTGCAAGAAATGCGTTAACTTATATAAGTAAAGTCTTATTGATTGATTCACAGGGGCATAGTAACAACTTGATGGTTGCTCTGGTCAATGTAATGTAAATTATCTTGCAGTTAAAAGCTAGTTGTAGCCAACATGACATTCAAAGGTTTTAAACAAAGCAAAATGCTTTAACGAACGTGATGAGCATGATAGCCAGGCTCGTATGTGGGTTTTAAACATTTCCATGGTAACAGCGAGCTCCACCAATCAGAGACGTGGGTAGTGTAGTACTTCTCCGTATACTTCTCCGTATACTTCTCCGTATACTACGTATATACTTCATGTTTTTCTTAAAACAAGGTTGATATCATACGGACTTGTGTCTTGTCTTTATGATATACAGTAGCTTACACCATGATGGCTACAATTACTTAACCCCTTCTAGATCTTGGTCAGGAGTCTTTGTAAGCTTTGGCCTGGGTGTTGCCATATGTGGAATTGATTGAAGCTCTGTGATGATGGCTCTTGCTTTAATGCAGGAGATTGCATAAATAACCAGGGAAGTGAGCAGACACTACACATACACTAAAAGTTCATAGCTACTCTTCAGGAACTAATTGGAATCCCGTTGAATACTGTTTTGTGGGAAGTTAATCAGCTTTGACCTTTCTGCTTTTAGACACATAGACCAAACTGTGCAACACACACACGTGCACGCACACACACACACACACACACACACAGGTTTTAATTTTAATCTGTTCTGCAGTCAGTTACCATCCCACATGTGCAGGATAACCACCTTTAGAACCATCTGAAGTTCTCCCTTTTCTATGTTGTATATTATATAAATAATAATCAGTTATGATTTATGACACCAAAAAACAAATATTAAATAAAAAAATATGCATTAATAAATACACAAACTTCATTTTAAATAGCCGAGTCCTTATAGTATGGCCATGCTACAGTATAGCACATAGATAATAATAATCACATTTTAAAATTAGAATGTAATAGCAGTTCAAATGTTTTATTACTCTTAGATTACTTACAGTAGTACTTGTTCTTTATGTTGTAATAGCTGTAATTGATCACAAGTACGCACTGTGTTCACTGTGTGTGTGTGTGTGTGTGTGTGTGCGTTAGTTCGTTTTGTCCCTAGTACTTAGCCTGGTGTAGCTGTCAGTGTGTGAGTCTGAAACTCTGAAGAGCACGCCTGTCCCAGC